>CM067370.1:17929518-18132956 GCA_034401795.1 Chaetoderma sp. LZ-2023a
CGCATGACACGTGTGTTGAATATTTGTGAAAATTTATCACTGGAATAACAGGCTCAGTTATTTAGCCCGTCATTCATAAATTTTCAAAAATACTCTTGGTCTGCAAATAGTTACGCCTTTAATGGTCAAGCCGTCCAAAACTGGACCCTTAATAGGTCTTAAGGAATGTTAGTTTGCCAAGCAAGAGACCATTTTTGATAACCGACCCCATCATTGGTAAATTTTCAAAATAATCACTTGGCCAGCAAATGGGCATTGAGTGAGCAAATGTTTTGATCTTCGTGATCGCTAACTGTCTCACGGCTACAAGCCACCAGACAATAATTTCAATGAGTAGAAAACTTGTGACTTGCTGAATATTTTGAAAACAATTTGACTGAAAGTTGCTGGTGGGTTATCCACCAACAACTTTCAGTCAAATTGTTTTCAACATATTCAGCATGTCCAGAAATATAACCTGTGGAACATGTCGTCTGAAATCTCAACAGTCAGACATCTAAATGGTTAAAGCTGAGGTATGCTGTACCATGTGCAACATAATAAATAACAAATTTATTATCTAGAAAATTATAAAATAATTAGATAAAGGTGGATTGAGATATATCCAGTAATCTAGCTCCACTTGTAAGTTTGAAAATCGCCAGCTCGAGTACAATTACATTATATTGTACTCCACTCTGTGTGGTTGTACTGGCTACAGTATTAGAATCTAAGAATTACTATCATGATTATGGTAATGTCCCTCGGACCCATTAAGCCTTCAACAGTTACAGACAAGAAACGATAGATTCTTCGTGATGCAAGGAATATTCTGTTGAATAGAAGGTAATTTGACTAGGAGCTGTTGCTACCTATTGAGGTTCCAGTCAAATTACTTTCATAATATTCACCAGCTTTCCTGTATAGCTGCCTGGACATCGAGGTGCTGTGATGCTGACCAGCGTTCCTGTATAGCTGGCTGGACATCGAGATGCTGTGATATTGACCAGCTTTGCTGTATAGCTGGCTGGACATTGAGATGCTGTGATAATGACCAGCTTTCCTGTATAGCTGCCTGGACATCGAGGTGCTGTGATGCTGACCAGCATTCCTGTATAGCTGGCTGGACATTGAGATGCTGTGATACTGACCAGCGTTCCTGTATAGCTGGCTGGACATTGAGATGCTGTGATATTGACCAGCTTTCCTGTATAGCTGGCTGGACATTGAGATGCTGTGATATTGACCAGCGTTCCTGTATAGCTGGCTGGACATTGAGATGCTGTGATAATGACCAGCTTTCCTGTATAGCTGGCTGGACATTGAGATGCTGTGATAATGACCAGCGTTCCTGTATAGCTGGCTGGACATTGAGATGCTGTGATAATGACCAGCTTTCCTGTATAGCTGGCTGAACATTGAAGTGCTGCGATATTGACCAGCTTTCCTGTATAGCTGGCTGAACATTGAAGTGCTGCGATATTGACCAGCTTTCCTGTATAGCTGGCTGGACATTGAGATGCTGTGATATTCACCAGCTTTCCTGTATAGCTGCCTGGACATTGAGATGCTGTGATATTGACCAGCTTTCCTGTATAGCTGGCTGGACATCGAGATGCTGTGATATTGACCAGCTTTCCTGTATAGCTGCCTGGACATTGAAGTGCTGCGATATTGACCAGCTTTCCTGTATAGCTGGCTGGACATTGAGATGCTGTGATATTGACCAGCTTTCCTGTATAGCTGCCTGGACATTGAGATGCTGTGATATTGACCAGCGTTCCTGTATAGCTGGCTGGACATCGAGATGCTGTGATATTGACCAGCTTTCCTGTATAGCTGGCTGAACATTGAAGTGCTGCGATATTGACCAGCTTTCCTGTATAGCTGGCTGGACATTGAGATGCTGTGATATTGACCAGCTTTCCTGTATAGCTGGCTGGACATTGAGATGCTGTGATATTGACCAGCTTTCCTGTATAGCTGGCTGGACATTGAGATGCTGTGATATTGACCAGCTTTCCTGTATAGCTGGCTGAACATTGAAGTGCTGCGATATTGACCAGCTTTCCTGTATAGCTGCCTGGACATTGAGATGCTGTGATATTGACCAGCTTTCCTGTATAGCTGGCTGGACATTGAGATGCTGTGATATTGACCAGCGTTCCTGTATAGCTGCCTGGACATTGAGATGCTGTGATATTGACCAGCTTTCCTGTATAGCTGGCTGAACATTGAAGTGCTGCGATATTGACCAGCTTTCCTGTATAGCTGGCTGGACATTGAGATGCTGCGATATTGACCAGCTTTCCTGTATAGCTGCCTGGACATTGAGATGCTGCGATATTGACCAGCTTTCCTGTATAGCTGGCTGGACATTGAGATGCTGTGATATTGACCAGCTTTCCTGTATAGCTGCCTGGACATTGAGATGCTGTGATATTGACCAGCTTTCCTGTATAGCTGGCTGAACATTGAGATGCTGTGATATTGACCAGCTTTCTTGTCTAGCTGGCTGGACATTGAGATGCTGTGATTTCAGGGGTTAAAGTTATAGTGAATGTTATAACACATTTAACCCTTGAAATGGCACTGGCTCAAGTTCCAGACAACAGCTTCTAGTCAAATTAATTGCAAAATATTCTATACCTCATACAGAATGTATCGTTTGTGGTCTCTTTAAAATGTTAACAACCAAACAAGTACATCATTTCTGTAGATCACGCCCGCCATTTATTACTTATAAACATTGGCATTCTCAAGTGTGCAGCACAAAGCTCAATTTCTGGCAGTCGATTCCACCATCTTGCTTGCGGTTCCAGACTCATTCTTGCACCAACATACATAAGTGTGACATGCTATACTTTGTGACTTAGCATCTTTGTCAGGAAGGTTGAAAATTTGACCAATTTATAATAGTTGTGAGTCACAAATAAAAGGTGATGATGACACTAATACTAGGCAGGATCTCCTCATCAACCCCACCCCCAGCTGAAACATGCTTTCTGTTTTTGTGAAATAATAGTACTTGAAATGTACTTGTAATATTTGGTACATTATATGGCACTCGCTGGTACAATGACACAGTAGTCATTAGTACGGCCCAACCTGTATCACCTATTGCAAATGTGCTTCATAGCAAGCATGCAGTGCGAATGAACTATATTTTCAGTTTCTTGTGCCTATTTTAACTTTGTTCCTGAAAAATTCAATTTTCTCATACAAAATGTTCATTTACAAAAGTCTCTTGGTTTGCAAATGGACATTTTCCAAGATACTGCAGAAGCTGTTATTGGCTCGATGCCATGAAGGAATTTTCTTCATCGACAAATTTGAAAAACTATACACAACCAAAACGCTGTCCTACAGCTGGGTACTTATGCAGAATTGTGCGAGGGATGACTGGAGAATGAGGTTTGTATACAGTAAGTGGTATAAACTTTGATAAGCAAAATGCAGAATTAAGATTGAGTATGAAACAAGAAAGTAAACCGTTATTTTATGTTTATTGCCAGGACATACGCCTTGCAACAATAAATTACTAAAAAAAGTAAATTCGTTATGATGTATAACATATTCTGTTGAATATTTTGAAATTAATATGACGAAGCCAGCAATGACATCCAGTCATATTAATTTCAAAATCTTCAGCAGCTTTCCTATTTGTTTGCCCCAAGATTGAGATACTGGGAATGGACCTTTCCATTGTTAGCTATACCACGCCCATCTCTAGCTTAGCCCCATCCACACCTCGCTCGTGTTGGGCTCGATCGATCCCTGAACTCACTGATTCAATTTTCAGAAAACTATACAGGTAAGCTGTTGAATATTTTGAAACTAATTGGACTGGGTGCTGTTGCTGGCAACAACAGCATCCAGACAAATTAGATTCAAAATATCCAACAGCATGCTTATTAAATAGGCATAGAATTCATACAACAACACATTCCATCACCAATTGTGTTCTCGTCGAATTTATCTATGTCATTTATGATGTCATTGATTATGACGTCATCCTACACGTCACGTAGTTGATTATGATGTCAGATGATGGATGGATAAACTGAAAAGGTCCATTTATCGGTGAAAGGGTTCAATTGTGAAATATTAAGATACAATATGGCAGCAATATTAAGATACAATATGGCAGCAATATTAAGATACAATATGGCAGCAATATTATGATACAATATGGCAGCAATATTAAGATATAATATGGCAGCAATATTGTGCACAAAGTATTCTTTTATTTAACCTGGCATTTTCATCGAAAGTGCATAATTATACAAAATGGCTATTTATGGTCGTCTCTAAAAACCAAACAACTATCTAAAGAAAGTCAATATCTTTAATAGAAACATGAAATTTTATCTGTCCATCATGATATGAAACATATTCCTAGCAAATGTATATACAATTCTTAAATCAGAGCGCATGCCAGTATAAAAACAAGTCAACAACGAAATGGAATTCTGCAAGTATTTTTACATTATGACAATAATATAAATGATGCATTTATACTCACTGACCCCCATATGTGACAGACACGTTAAATGTGCACATCAAGACTTCACAGTTGTCAAGTCTTGATAGAGGTAGCCGATGCTTACAGTTTCATCAAATTACAAAATTCTAGAACAATGATTTAATAATGCTTAATCCATATTGCACATAGCAGCAAATAAACGTGTGTGAAAGTGATTTGAGTACTTTATCAAATCTACACAGATATTTAACCAATTAACACTCATATCAGCCAAAAATGCCTTCTATAGTGGTCTTGAGAAATGTCCATTTGCAGACCAAGAGAAGACTATTTTTTTAACATTTACCACTGGCATGACTGGTTCGGTTATCCAACCAGTCATTCCAGTGGTAAATTTCCAAAAATAGTCTTCTGTTGGTCTGCAAATTCATTTCCTTTGAGAAACTTGAAATTTTTGTGAACAAATTAATGTTTTTAAGTATTAATGGTTAACAATCAGTTACACCATATCTAGGTTAGGTTACCTATAATATTATGCCAATATTTATTATGCTTGCTATAATGTTCTCACAAGCGCTATCACCAGGACATACTCTCAACACTGATCAGCGACACTACAATAAGAATGTTAAATCCTATTATCTAACGTCATTACCTATGTTAATTCTCTATACAATTTATTTCTCACGTCTTAGAACTATGAGCTAGGCACATGGTTTTGTACATTAACTTTAATAGTAGGGTTCACTATGTATTTTCGTTCGGAATTTTTGGGGATTTGTAACACTATATATTTTTGGAAAGCATTTTATATGCCAATTTCAAAAACCAATGTTTGCATTTGCATAAATGTCTTCATGGCGGCCATCTTGAAATTTCAAAATGGCCGCCATCTAAATCCTTCGAAATCCAATATATCTGCAACCATGTACCCTAAATTCACAATTTTGATGTCTATATCTAGGTTTTCTGGGTCAACGAATGCATTGGTAACATTTATAATAAACTTCAAGTGCCAGAAATAATGTTTTGGTTGATAATTCCCAAAATAATAAGCAATTCTCACACATCTGCAAATGTTGCACCTTTTTTCTAAATCAATATTTGTTACAATATTTAACGGTAACAGTAGCCCATAGTAATCCTATAGAGGGGATAGAATGACGATATAGCCAAATGGCCTGTTAGCTACGTAATCACATTGTCATCATGTTTATTAACAAACATATTATGAGAGAGTATGTATATGGTGAGCGGCGTGTCACAATTTTACAATAATGGATGGCTCAGGGTAATTTTCAAATTCACCAGTAAAAGTAAACTGAAAGCAAATTTTTGCAGAAAAGTTGTTCAAATGATCGTCTGCTCATAGATTTGCAATAAGCATAATCAGACAGCAATAATCTTCAGAATTATCATTTGTAATCTTGCAATAAGCATTGATCAAATATATTTTATCATCAAATTTGAGTAAATCATGAGCGATGTACAGCTTGATGCAACACAGGAGTTAACAAACTGGAAGCTATGCGTTTTATGCCAGACATGCTACTGTTAAAGAACCAATGGTGCAGCATCCAAGAATAGACTCATTTACCAATTTGTTGCAAGCAGTCGAAGAGAGAGCAACATTGAAAGATGGTTCATACATTGAAATTCAGAAAAGACTTAGACTTTGCACATATGGTGACCTATCTTCACATAAAGCGGGTTGGCATCGCAGTTGTTACTCTACTGCCACTAACAAAGAAGAAATACGACGTGCACGAAATCGCATAGAGGATGCACTATCTAGTGGGTCTTACATTACTAAGAAACGTAGGATAAAGAGGAAAAGTGCTATTGATGAGGCATCAACTTCAGTATTTACACGTTCCTCAACAATTCTACTGTGTAAGGAACTGTGTTTCTTCTGCCAGACAGATGATCATAATCAGCAGTTGTTCAAATTACGAACTCAATGCTGGTAAAGCCCTAAGAGATGCATTGAAAATAGCACAAGATACAGCATTACTTACTAGATTAAATACCTCGCTTTCCCCGTGTGATGCACATGCAATTGATGTCCGGTATCACAAGCCATGCTGGAGGAAGCATGTTTTCCACATTTTACGAGATTCAGATACTACAAGAAATGCTGAGAATGATCTCTCCCGGCAAATGGCATGTCTGATTGAAATTATCCATATTGTTGATACACACACCCGAAATGGGGCTTATCTGTCTATGGCTGACATAGAAATAACATATATAAACATGTTTGACCGTAAATCCTTGGACAATCATTCACCTACATTTAGTAGGCAGTGGCTGAAAGAGAAAATTCTTTCTGAGCTAAATCATGTAAGATCTGTCCTTCAAAAGGACAGGCGCAAGTGTGCCGTTCTGTACTCGCTAGAAGCATGTGAGGAAGAAATGGTACATTCTGCGATGTGTGAAGCTGATGGTATGGAAGGCATGAAGGCGATCTATAGGGCAGCACAGATTGTTCGAAAAAGCATCATAACATTCACTAAGAATGATTGTGAACCTGGTTCAGTCCTTGTTTCCAGCAATATGGATGACATCCCATGTGAACCATACACACTGATACGATGGATAATGGTTGGACCTGTAGATAGTTTGGATAGCAAAACCAGAGTGTCTCGTTGATAGAGCCGTGCTTACACCATGTCAAACCCTCATGTTTGGACTTAAATCGGATAGGCAAGTGATGCATAAACCTAAAGCTGCCTCTTCTGAAAAATTCAGACCCCAGCAAAGAAGAGAAAATTCTCAGGTTCTAGGATTGGCATTATCTGTGCATCACGACACCAGGAATAAGAAGATTGTGAATCTTCTTCATGCACAGAACTGTTGCATATCCTACCACCGTACCATGCTTCTAGAAACAGCAATAGCTAACTCGGTTGGCGAAAACATGAGACAATTCAATAATCTGTATGTACCACCATTTCTAAAGAAAGGGACATTTGTTTTCTTTGCTGTGGACAACACAGATTTTGCTGAGGATACCATTGATGGTAAAGGTACTACACATGGAACAGTTGTTGCGGTCTATCAAAAAGCTTCTGCACCCGGGGAATCCATTGCACCACCTTTAAACATTGCTGATGCAGAGCTTATCCATTACACCACAACACACATCTATGTTGCCATGCTTCAAACCAAAGGCTCAACCTGGAATGCAAAGTAATTTTGTGTTGAGTAAAACCGGTGTTGCAGACTCTTATCAGCTGACCCATATGGGTTGGGTCATAGCATCTGTTGTTGCGAGGATGGATGAAAGGAAAGAGATGTGTTTGGTTCCTGGGTGTGCTGGGTATAATTCACTCCTGTCATCAAGTAGATCTCTAACCAATGTTGGTGCATTGCCTCTTCTCCCAGAGCTGGCTCATGAATGGTCAACGCTAATGACTGTAATTAAACAAGCACAAACATTGAAGGAGATGGCTGTTGGTAAAGACCATCTAACAGTCATTACTTTTGACATGGCCTTGTATGAGAAAGCAGTGCAGCTTGTAGATGTCAATGCCAATTTATAGAGTGGTGTTATCCCAAGACTTGGTGAACTCCATGTCGTCATGGCTGCATTGAGAGCTCTCGGTACTTCTATTGAGAATTCCGGAATAGACGATGCATGGATCGAGGCTGATGTCTTTAGCTCTACCACAACGACACAAATCCTGAAATGCAAGCACTACTCACATTCTCTTCATGCTCATATCTACTCTTACATCGCATTGTATGAACTGATCTTTGACGAATTCTTCAAAGAGTATCCAAATCTAAGGGACGCATGCATATCAGCTACAGATGACATAGAAGAGGCATGCAGTAAATCAAACCAAGCCAGCCGGGCAGAATCAGTGATGCCGGCTCATAGCAATCTTCTCCCAGTGCTGTCTAATACTGATATTCTGAATCTCTTTCAGACAGGGGTGACAAAGAGGTCCCAACATGCGTTGTTCAAGTCATTAATGAACTATCTGCACCGTGTGGAAACAATCCTTTTCTTTGTCGCAGCATCCCGAAATACCGATCTGACCCTTCATCTTGAAGCTGGAGAAGCACTGAGCAACTTATTCTTTGCTTTTGATAGAATCAAATACAAACATAGCAGATATGTATGCACTCAAGCAGAATCATCCAGACACATGGCAAGAATTTGAAACTGAAAACATTGCAGTGACTAAGAATGACATTCCATTCACTTCAATTGGTGCGGATCATGCATGTGAGCATCTGAACAAAATGATGAAAGTGCACTCAGGACTAATTGGAATATCTAACAATGCAAATGCGAGACAGCGATTTTTCCTCGCTGCTCCAGAACTGTCATGGTTATCCCGGGAATTCAAGTGTCAATTTGATTTGCAAGAAGACAAGGTCAGAGATCACCATGGCATTGGAGCAAGTGCTGTTAAACACGAACACACCACAATCGACAAGATAAAGGCTGCCATACTGACTCATGGTAATCCTTTCGCTGCTGAAGGTGACATGATCTACAACATTATCTCACTTGCTTATGTACCACAAGAGTCGGTACCACAAATCCTGGATGTAGACGAAAGAGGACAGACATTATATGAAGAGTATGTGAAAGAGCGCATTAATGGAGAGGTAAGCCTTTGGGCACCAGTGAAGCGTGAGAAAAACAAGATGTATACATCTGGAAACAAAAAGACAACAGTACGTATTCGTGACAAAGCTGTTGATCTCAAGGAAACTAAAGATCTATATGCTAGGCTGATGATTCTCACAAAGTCGAGTTGAGACATTGATTTGAAGTATTCGATCGGCAACTTTGAATTCACACTGACACCGAGGGTGCCGTTTGCTCCGTGTGGCTCTGTCCTACAGTGCACCGATAAGTCGAAGATAATCAAGCTCCTCACTGACCTACCACAAACCGAGAGCAGAGGATTCACTCTTATTAGGTGCAACAGAAGCAACTGCCGTCGCAACTAAGGAATCTAGTAGGAGAATCGCAGTTGTGGATGGAATGGTTCTTGTCCAGAAGCTGGCAAAGAAACCAGCAACTACTGTGACAGTCAACGACCTTAGTAAATGTTTTAATGACAGGTTATTGAGTCTGACAGCAGGATATGATGAGATCATTCTTGTATTTGATACATATCAAGCAGATTCACTGAAAAACACGACCAGAGAGAAACGACGACATGGGAAGGATCCAATTAGATATCAAGTCAAAGATGATACCAGTATCAAGCATATTCCTATGACAAGATTTTTGTCTCATGACCAAACAAAGAATGACCTTGCGCAATATCTGGCAGAGAAGACTATTGAGTACAATAAAGACTCATCTACCTTGGTCATAGCATCAGCATCAGGCCAGACGATAAGTAATAGAAGCCTACATTTTGAGAACAACAATCATGAGGAAGCTGAAACATTAATGATCTATCATGCCATATGTGCAACACAGCGAAATCTTGATACAGCAGAGTTGGTGATTTTCTCTCCAGACACTGATGTCTTAGTGCTGGCAATAGCATATTATGACACGCTACCTAAGAATACGTCTACCTCAATGGTTTCTGGTACCATTAAGCTACGGCCTATATGGAAAACTCTAGGCATGGAGAAAGTAAGAGCATTACCCGCATTCCATGCCTTTACTGGAGCAGACAATATTGGCAGGTTCTCTAGGATAGGTAAATCAACATGGTTAAAGCTTTTCCTAAAGGCAGACAGCGATGTAATCGACGCTCTGATAAATTTATCGAGAAGCACTGAGGTCACAGATGAGCTACTTTCAACTCTGGCAAAATTTGTGTGTGCTGCATACTGTCCAAAGTCTATTAGAATCGAGAACATCCCAGAGTTACGTTGGCATTTATTCTGTAAGGAGCTTGCTGATAGTGAAAGTCTACCGCCTACTATTGGTGCTTTGAAACAGCATGTCCTTAGAGTACAAGTCCAGGCAAATGTGTGGGGTCAGGCAGACATTTCACATCATGTGTTTCTACAAGGATACTACAAGGAGACAGGTGGCCAACTAAAGGTAAAAACAACAGATGTTTTACCAGCTCCAAAGTCTCTCATCGAGATGGTTAGGTGTCAATGCAAATCGAATTGTTCCTCTCATCGATGCTCGTGCAAATCCAAAGACTTACCATGCACTGAGCTTTGTCAATGCAGCGCAGTGTGAAAATGACGATGACTCAATCGTTGATGTCTATATCAGATGATGAAGATGACGCCAATGTTGCTAGGTAGACAGCAACTGATGCAGCACATTGATTGTTGCTTGAATACTTAGATTAAATTGGTGAGATAACTCTGTTATATGCCAAATAAAATTCATCATTGCAACATTATCACAAAAAGTTACAAATTTGCAGATGCTGTCTGTAAATTACATATTAAGTCAGGACTTATCTACCAAAACATGATTTCTGTTATTTGAAGTTTATTATAAATGTTACCAATGCATTCACTGACCCAGAAAACATAGATATAGACATCAAAATTATTAATCTAGGTCATATGGTTGCAGATATATTGGATTTCGAAGATTTTCGACGGTGGCCATTTTGAAATTCAAGATGGCCGCCATGAAGACTTTTGTGCAAATGCAAACATTGGTTTTTGAAATTGACACATTAAAAGCTTTCCGAAAATATATAGTTTTACAAATCCTCAAAAATTCTGAACGAAAAAAATATTTTTTACACTGACCCTGACTACAAATACGAAATTACAGTATCTAACATGTACTAAGATAATATTATTATCATTATTATTATTATTATTATTATCACAATTGTGTTTAAAATTCATTAAATCTGTAGCAAGTTCTGTGATCATAATAAAGATAAATATTACATTTATCTACATGATATTTAACCCTTACCACTCTGATATTAAAATTTTTAATTTTCAAATGAAAGTAAAAAATGAACTGGTGTTTATTTTTCAACAAATTTGGTGGAAGATGGTGCTGTCGCAGACAGCAACATCTTCCCCCAAAGTTGTTGAAAAATGTACACCAGTTTCTTTGTTATTGAAACCGTAAAAGATAGCATATTGACATCAGTGTGCTAAGGGTTAATATTTATATCATCATTTGATTAATGGGACTAACTGCATAGCTATCCTTAAAGATGCCCTCTATATCACATTAATGTAATGCATAACAATACTGTCCGTAATGAAAAATCCAAACACCGTTCCTACAAGTTCTTATTATCAGGAAGTCTCCATGTTATTCATTTCATCTATTAAATATTAAATTCAAACATACAGGTATGGTTAAATATTTTGAAACTGATTTTATGCGATGCTATTGCTGCCATAAGCAACAACAGCTTCCGATGAGTTGCTAAAAAAATGTTCGAAACGAAAGATCCAAACTATTGAGTGAATAGTTCTTACACTGTATCAAATTAGTCACATCTGTCTGACGATTTGATGAGATTAAATATTAACAAAACTAATTATAAACTAATCTGAAGACAATTGGAGCAAAATGTTTCCATAAGACTAAAGAAATGATCAACCAGCAATAGGGGTCGAAATGTTTTAAAAGACTAGTAAAACAACAGCATAGGGGAGCTGTTGAATATTTTGAAAATAATTTGACTGGAAGCCATTGCTGTCACGTGTGACAGGTATATCTTCTTAAAGACTGTCCTCAGCAAAATCATCGGTTGACAGGTAAACATTTTGACCTTTGAGCAATAACAAACATGTATAGAAATAAGTACACCCGCTTACTAAGATGCATACATAAATCTAATTTTCCCTAATTAGGCATTTCACAGAATTCACAAATTCGTCTCCACTATCCAACCAATATAACCTAATAGGTTTCGACAACAATGGCACAGGAGAGACCATATAAGGCAGAACCTACCCATATGAGTTTGAGGAACAGGTGTGTTAAACAAGAATGATGAAGCATGCAATGTCTCGTCTATAAAGGCTTGGTTAGTGTCGATGGCCAAAGTAAACTATGCATGGTTCGTAATGCATATATTCAATGAGTCACCAACAAACAGCTGTAACCCATCAACCGTGAAAAATTTTGCTAAACTTTGATCTTGAAAAAATCTCCGAAAATGAAATTAGTAATGATACGGATAGTATATAACAATGCTGTAAAATTTTGTTGATATCTGGTGACCCATTGCTGAGAGATGGTCTATAAAAAAATTAACCTAAAAAAAAATTAAGAAAATTATTCTCTACGTGCAAAACCGCAAAAAGAAAGTTAAATTCCACAAAATCAACTTAGTAATGATGTTTATTGGCTGCTGCAAAATTTGGTTGACAACCGTTGAGCTATTGTTGAAAATTCAAAGAATGTTACATAAAAACCTAATACAAAAAAACAACAGTTCAAAGACAAACTGTGAAAAAATAATACAAATTCCCCGAAATCATATTACTAATGATGGATACCGCATCCCTGTATCGCATAGAACACTTCTGTAAAGTTGCATTGAAATCGGAACGACCATTGTTGAGTTAACCAAAAGATAATCTATGGTGACAATAACATTGCTAAGGGCGCCAATGATTCCACAGCCGATGCCGGAGTAATCCCTATGTCTCGCTTTCTGCTACGCAGGTGAGAGAAAAATCAGAATATATTAATTAACTATATCTACATGTTACTAAATTCTGTGATTAGGGAGGGGTCCGATCCGTCATTCGAGTATCAAAAATCAGAATCTAAGTATGTCAGTTGTTAGCTGATGTCACAATCAAAAGACCTATGTCCATCATTAAAGGGACAAAGTTCTGGCAGCAACCATCTAAACTGTCTGTACTGATTTTACAATTTAACCCTTTAACCTTCACCACTCTGATGTGAAAATTCTTAATTTTCAAATTAAATTAAAAGATGAACTGGCGTTCATTTTTCAACAAATTTGGTGGAAGATGGTGCTGTCATCTTCATCCACCAAAATTGTTGAAAAATATACAGCAGTTTCTTTGCCATTGACACAGTAAAGGAAAGAATATTTTGACATCAGAGTGATAAGGGTTAATGGTTATGCCGGCCTCTGCTATGGTCTTGTGGAATAGTCCATTTACAGGCCAAGAGAATACAAACCGAGCCAGTCATTGCAGAGGGAAATTTTCAAAAATGGTATTACCTTGAGCTTTTAAAGGGGCATTCGAAAAGCAGAAAATAAAATTTTTTTTACCAAATTTTACCATTAAAGGGTTAATAAACATTCTGTAGACTAGTAATCTCATTATTAGTGGGCAATATGTCGTGTAATTGTCTAGATCCGCCAACAAAGATTGCCTCGTTTCCAAGGCTAAAAACCAACATTTAAGCAGGCCTCGAACTGAGTTAAAACGGTGCCTTCATCATTTGTATCCATGTGCACAGATTAATATCTCATGGCAACAAGACAGGATCGTTGTTGAGTATCTTGGAAATAACTTGATTAAACATTCTTGTGACCTGGAGCAGCAAAAGGTTTTCCATCAAATTATTTTCAAAATATTCACCAGCAGTACAATAAGATACATTTTAATCTTAGTGTTATAGAATTCCAGTTATGTGGTTTTAGCCAGGGCTGCAAAACTCATTCAATTGCTATCAAGTTAAAAGATAAGAATTCTACGTAAGAGTTCAATGAAACTCATGCATTCGCCAGTAAGAAAATATCTCCATTCCATGTGAACTTGTGTATATTTATTTATAGGTAGTCAAGGCTACCCTCCTACCGGTATGCGTTGACTACTGGACTATCCCAATGGTTCCTACTCAAGTATGAATCCTGGTGTTTCGCAGTTACAGGAGGATAGTCTTCAGTACCTACCTGAGTAGATATAAGATAGAGTAACCATCTAAACTCATCCTTAGAGTAATTAATTGTTGCCTCCATAACAGTAAGTACAATGTCTCAAAAACAGTGCCTATAAGGAAGCTGCAATGGTAAATTTATGGTTCCCACAATATTGAAATTACCTTTTTTCCTACAAGCAGCTTTTCACAGATCGGCACAGAGTTCTTGACATGAATCTTGCAATGTTAATTAGTCATGCATGATTGCTTTGACAGAGAATTGTGAATGGAAACAATGTATATCATGATCAGGGCCGGAGATTAGCCTGGCTAAGCCCCAAGCCAACAGGACTTGTGATGAATTAATTCTAGAATCCCTGCCAGATTTCTACTAGTCTCAGCCTAATCTTACTTTCCACCCTAGGGTTGGTATTCACGAAGCAGGCTTAAACCCTAGAAGAGACGTACCTAGGGTCAAGCCTACCAAGTTGCATAAATGTGGCATTCTGATTGGTCAGTTTTCTAATTTACGGTAGGTAGTAAGCTCCGCCCTCTTCACGAATACCGGCCCTAATTAGTACATCATGTTATAGATGTATGTGAGCATTCCAGATTTGTGTCATACATCTAATTGGATAAAATATTCCACCTATGAGTCATTTAAAAAGCACTATGGGTGTGAACCATTACATGATATCACAATCAACCCTCGACTCAGCTCTGGTAATAAACAACAAGCAGCACCCATGCCCACGTGAGATGAATGTCCTGGATGTTTGCTATTCATCTGCCGTCATACCAACAACTCCACCGTGTTTTCGCCTCTGAAATGACAAAGATGAGCTTATAGATTTACCGATTGGAAACATGCTTGAGGTTAATGATGAATATATAGGAAGCAATATGTGCCTGCTACATTACTCAAAATATTCAACTGGTAAGCGCTTAAAGGTAAGCTGGATAATCCACCAGTCAGCAAGATTAATCTCCAGTTACAATTCTGCTAGCTCTAATGATCATATATTCTAGGTATTATTTGGCAGATCATAAGCGTTAAGTGTGTGGATCCATGGTTTATTAGTGCGCTGTGTGGCCTGGAACCTCTGTCTTCAGCACTCGAGGTTTCTGTCAGGGTTACCTCACCCTTACCACCTTATGATCATGTCGATAGTCACTTACAGGATTGGCGATATGATCAGCGAACGAAAAGAAGAAGATTTGGCAGATTACGCAAATTATTTCTAAAACCATGTCATGCCTATATCTGCTTTTATAAAGAGTACTGGGTTTTTGGAGTAGGTATTGATGAACACTGGTGATTGTCGCCATTAAGAATTGTGATGCATACATTGGTGACATCACAGTCTACTCTGACAATTTAGACACTCATATCAATACCAATATACTGCACAGAGAATTATAGTGAATCTTTATGATTCATTTCCCTTTGGACATGTATGAGAATAGGAACAATTATAAGAACAAGGTCGAGACAGCTTGGAGTAATCTTGTTTTCAGAATTACACCAGTTTCCTATTATGCACATCTCATATAGATTATGACTTGTTTGTTTGGTATATTAGTCGCCAATCATGTACAGTATGTAGTCTCCAAACATGTACAGTATTGTAGTCTCAAACCTATACAGGATTAGTCTCCAAATGTGTACCATATTATAGACTCCAAATGGGTACAGTATTATAGTCTCCAAAGATGTACAGTATTAATAGTCTCCAAACATATTGAGTACCATACTCTCAAACGTGTACAGTTTAGGACACATTTTTATTAGTCCAGCTTATTAACCAGGTAATGGTCAAATTTGATCAGGAAAATTAAAATGTCCATTTGCAGACTATTTTTGAAAATTGACCTCTGGAATGATGGGCTCAGTTATTGCACCCATCATTTCATTGGTAAATTTTGAAAAGCAGTTTTCCACGCCCACTGCAGAAGTGTATGGCTTGATCATAAAAATGCTACATAGATTAAGACTATGAATATAGATCAAGGATGAATTTAATAGTACATAAGATGGCTAATTTGGCACTCGTACTAGCTATGGCAAGTTTCTGCCAGACTTTGACTTAATTTCAAGCCCAGCAGGTGTTTACTTACATTTCTTGCATATATTCTGCTATGATTAAGATAGTTAATTTAACACAATATATAAGCACATACCTCATCTAGTTCATCTTTTGTTCTATCTTCAAGCATTCGAATATCCTCCATTGTTAATCCAGACCAGCCATCCATCCAACAAAACAACTGCCGATGAAAGTTAGTGAACAAGCGACGTTCTTGCTATAATAAAAATATAAAACACTACATGAACAGGACTAGTAACGATGGTACAATACAGACAGTTATTCTGACAACAGGAAATGCATGTACCATTGTCTGAAATTGCAAACGTAGCCACTCATTGCACCTCACAGGCCAGCGCACCACAGTCACCATTCTAGAATTTTGGGAAATGTTCGAACGAGCAGTACATGTATATATAGTTTATTTTGAAAACAGCTTTTCTGAAAGATTCTGATGTGGGTGACTGTAATGTTTAGCATTCAGTAACAGGTTTGTTCACCATTTATTCAGATTATAAATTATAGATGGCAATTCAACAACAGAATTAGTATCCTCAACCGTGCAATAGAGTACTAGGCTAATAACTGAACCTATCATTATCGCGCAGTATTTTAATTCTGAAGCACATTCAGCAAAGCATACCTCGACTCTTTCACCAACAATTCTCAGAAAAAGTATATTCTTTGCAATATAAGACTTAGTGTTTAATATTTTGAAATTAAAATCACTGGAATCCTTAGCTGACAAAGGTATCAATTAAAAATTATCTAAGTTCTCCTGTATGGTAGCATTGAAAATGACATATTCAAAAAAGCATCCGCTTTTGTTTCTACGAGAATTCTTAATACTTACCAGATGTACTATTATGATAATGTCTATTATCTAGTCTAGCTCAAAATAAACAATTAAAACTCCGCACTCTCCTGGTCCTGCCCCTACTGTGTCCGGGAATACCATAGCCGCAGGTACCGAGTCAATTCCCAATCACAGTCAGATTCGTCTTATGTTTGCCTTGGCAAACTGCGAAAGCAGCTCAGCCTCACCGCAGCGGGGCGGCTGAGGCAGGGCCATGGTACATCTGGTAAGTATTAAGAATTCTCGTAGAAACAAAAGCGGATGCTTTTTTGATTCTACTTCGAATAATACTTACCAGATGTACTATTATGATAAACTCCGGATTTTGACAGCCAGAAAATGCCGGTGGGAGGAGGTGAGGCTCGAACCAGCACTCAACTACCATCCAACAGAGAAGGTTGTGAAGAGACTAGAACCCTGGCATACGCTTGGGTTCTGCTATCTGACTCATAGAGTGCTAAACTTCCATGGTCTAGACCGCGCTCCCCCCCCTCTTTTGTCCGCACAAAATTCAGAGGGCTGTCACTGGGGATGCAACACCCACCAGACCCGTGTCCGCCCCAAGTCTCAGCTAGGGCAGTCCAGTAGAGTGCAAAGAAGCTACTACAACTTCTAACTTTGAAAAAATATCAGTATATCGACTAGATTTTCAAATTGGAATGAGTCTAATGTCTGGTTGACAGGATAAGAATACTCTTGTACCAGACTATTTACCTAAGCAGTCTGGTATTTCGACTGTAAGTAAATATATTTATAGTCACTTAATTAATGTAGACACTCACCATTTTTGAGTGCTTGATCTTTTCTTGATCATCACAGGAGCTTGGCCCAATCCACGGTCATACTCAGTCATGTGCATAGCGTTTGTTCAGTGTAGGCGGAAGACTTTAGTGATGTGTGCGAAGTAGTGGTCGGACGTGGCTTAGTTTAGGTTTGACAGATTGGCGATGGCTACCGGATTAAGTGAGCTGGAGATGTCGCGAAGGTAGAAATCAGTGAATGATGACTCGGCATGCCATTGTGCTACAGACATCCCCTCCTCTAATGAGACACCCTTATAAAGGGCCGATGATGCTGCTAGTGCTCGGACCTGATGAGCATTCGCATGATCAATTTGCTTTCCTGTAGCGATTTTGTGTGACATCTTAATAGCGTCAACTATCCAACGAGAAATAGTATCTTTCGAGGCACGTAAATGGGGAGCTTTGAGACATAACCACAGAGATTTCGGGTCGTCCCTCCACTCATTAGTACGTTTCTTATACATTTTAAGACATCTGACAGGACACCAAACAGAAGAGTTTGGGTCATGTCTAGTTAAACTTGGCAAATTGATCGGCTGTCCTGGATATTTAAGTGACTGATTCTTTGACAGGAAACAAAGACGTGGAAGTAGTCGTAAACCTTCACCCGTGACGACAAAACGGTCTTGTTCGGCAGAAAGTGCATGAATTTCGCTTCTCCTTCTCGCCGACGCTGCTGCAACCAAGAAAACTGATTTAATAGTTAACAGTTTAATATCAATAGATCTAATCGGTTCAAAAGGAGCTTGTCCTAAAACCTGTAGAACAAGATATAGATTCCATGATGGGATAGGAATTGGCTGTCTAGGTCGCAGATTGCTCATTCCTTTGATAACTTCATTCAAGGTGTCATTCTCCACTCCTTCAACAGTGAGACTGGGAATGACTGAAGCTAATGCAGACTTATATGCTGCTAGGGTGGAAGGTACAAGTTTGTCAACTTCGTATAAATGACAGATAAAATCCGCTACGTGTTGAACAGATGCAGAAAAGGGATTAATAGCTCCTCTCTCACACCACTGTGCAAATTTGTTGATTCTATAATTATGTCTTTGTGGTTGAAACTCTTCTGGCTGAAGCAACAAACTTCGCTGCTTGCTCAGAAAAGCCACCCTCAATTGCACGCTGCTTGACAACATCCATGCAGTCAATTTGAACATTTCCGGTCTGTCGTGGAGGTACAGACCCTTGTTCTGAGAGATTAGATCTCTGGCGTCTGGCAGAGAGACTGGATTGCAGACCAGAAGGTCCAGCAGATCCGTAAACCATGATCGGCCTGGCCAATACAGGGCGATCAGTAGTACCTGGCACTCCCCCTCTCTTATTTTTGCCAGAACTTTCGGGATGAGAATTGTTGGAGGGTACGCATACGCGTACATCCCCTCCCAACTTATTGCCAGTGCGTCTACCGCTAAGGCTAACGGGTCCGGGATCGGTGACACGTAAGTGACCATCTTTGCGTTTTGATTCATCGCAAACAGGTCGACATTTGGCTTGCCCCATTGTTTGAATAGAACCTCCGCTATCGATTGATTGAGCTGCCATTCCGTCGGACGACAAACCGTCCTTCGACTGAGAGCATCCGCTAGGATGTTCAATCTTCCTGGAATGTGTGCTGCCCGAAGAATAATATTCTTCTCTTGGCACCACAGCAGAAGGTTCCAAACCATCATACACAACTCTGGTGATCTCGTGCCGCCCTGGCGGTTCAAATAAGACACCACTGTCGAGTTGTCTGTCCTTATTAGGACAACTTTGCCTTGAATCAGGCTCTCGAACTTTCGAAGTGCTAATACCACCGCTAGTAGTTCGAGCACATTGATATGTTTCTGCGCATTGGTCCGATCCCATTCCCCTGACACTGACTGATTGTCCAATACAGCTCCCCAACCCGTCAACGATGCATCCGTAAAGACGGACATCTGAGGTTGAGGAGGTTGTAGCAGAACACCTCGCAGGAGATTCTGTTCGGATAACCACCACTGAAGGTGGAATATCAATGGTTCTTTGACTGGAATCCTCAGAGATAACGGATCCGTTTTCTGAGACCAGAATGACATTAGATACATCTGAATTGGCCTGCGCCTGAGTGCCGCATATGGAACCACCCTCTCCAGAGATACTAGTAACCCCAGTATCCTGAGAAACTGGCGCGCCGTCAGATAGGCTCCTAGAGAAACCGACTCCAGAACTGCAATCAGGCTTTTGACTCTGCTCTCCGCCGGAAAAGCTACGCCGTCCCTGAGATTGAAAAAAATTCCCAGATAGACAAACTCCTGGGATGGAGTCAGTTCTGACTTCTCTAGATTTACAATCCACCCTAGATCCTTCAATAAGGCTAGGACTACCTGAAGATTGCTGCGCAGAGTGACTGGATTCCCCGCCTTCAGCAGCCAGTCGTCTATGTACGTGTGAACAGCTATGTTTCTCCTGCGAAGTAAAGAAGTCATGGCGAGAACCACCTTGGTGAAGACCCTAGGAGCTGTGGTCAGGCCGAACGGGAGAGCATTGAATTCCCAAACATTGTCTTGGAATGCAAAGCGAAGGTACTTCTGAAAAGGAATTGACATTGGAATATGAAAATATGCATCCTTCAGATCTATCGACACTCCCCACATGCCTTTCCTCAGCCCTGTCATTACTGCTGCAACCGTCTCCATCTGAAATTTGGGAGAAAGAATAAACTTGTTCAACGGTTTGAGATTGAGAATTGGTCTCCATCCTCCGGTACGCTTCGGAACGAGGAACATGATCGAATAGAAGCCCGGAGAAGACTGATCCTTGACTAAATGAATGGCCTTCTTCTGATGAAGAGATTGTATTTCTAACTGAATGGCGTCTAGACAATCTGATTCCCTTGGAACAGGAGTCCATATTGGAGTCGAGGTTAACGGAACTAACGATTGATGGATGAGCCAGTCCGGATCGTAGCCGTTTCTTATCCACTGACAAACTAAACAGTCGCGCACGACCTGTTCCCATTGGTTTAGGAATAGCTGAAGTCTGCCTCCGACGGAAGGAATCTGCACACAATTGTCGGTCAAGATTAGCCGATAAGACGCTAAATCGCTTGGGTGAAGATTCTCGACTCCATCTGTCTCCGAAGCCATCGGTAGTGGTTCCGCCGGAAACCCGCCAGGAACGAGCCCCACGGCCGCCCCGCGGCTTCCTGTGGTACGACGGTCCGGAACCGCCGCCACGGCTATCCTTACGGTAGCCGCCTCGGCCCGAACCGCCACCCTTCCTGTCTTCCTCATACGGCCTCTTACTAGAGGACTTGTATGAGGACGAATGGCCAGGTCCTTGCGATCCGGATGACCTATGGGCATCACGGCCAGAAGGACGGAAGGGCGATCTAGGACGCTGCCTCTGCTGCTCCTGTCTATGCTGACGGTAGGACTGTTGCGGCTGAGTCCTCTTAGTCGACTTCCACGACTTGCCGACCACTTCTTGCTCCGCCACCATTGACGCAACCTTGGAGAGCGCTTGTCGTGCCGAGCCGCCGAACAAGCCTGGACCAATGAAGGGCGCAGAAGATAATGCAGCCCTCATTTCCGGTCCTGGTTCTACACAATCGAGAACCATTCTCCGTCTCTCTGCCAACGTTCTAGTGATTACCCTGGCCAGGCAATCCTGAGACAGGCGCATGGTGTCCCGAATAACTCCGGGAGCAGCCTCTGGCACCTGTCCGCCTTCCGCCGTGCAGTCCAGCATACCCTGCAAGACGGTACACCCGTGCGACAGCGCAGCCATGGCTGCCCTGGCCGCATCCTCAATGAGCGTAAGCTCATTGAACGGGTCTTTGTTGGTCTGCGAAACCAAGGGACGTGACCGCCCCTTAGCCTTCCCAGCCAACGGCCTATTCAGCGCCTCTCGTTCCGCAACGGAAAGCCGTGGAACCCGGGCGTACTGATGATAGGCCAGCTCCGGAAAACGGGCCCTACTCCTTATCCCCTTCGGGGCCTTTGGTAATGCAGTCTGGCTGAACCAGACGGTATGCCGCAACTTCCAACATGTCAGAAGTCTGCGTATCCAATGGGAGTGTCGGCATGGCAGAAGAGCCACTTGACAGAGCGCTAGCCGCACGCTCTGACATCCGTTCCATCGCCGGATCGCGCTGAGATCCTAGATCAGATGCCAACCCGAGACGATTGGTCATCCATCCAAGGACCTGCACCCATTCAGCTTCGGTGCAGAAAACGGATTCGTCCATCAAAGAACTGCCGTTCTCATCCTCCCTCTCTCCCTTAGATGAGAGGGCCACCGACGATCCATGCTGGGCGTTACGATACGCGTCTCTGCCAGGACAGAGCGCATCCATAATGCGACTACCGGCGGCACCGGTGTCTAGCGAATCGCCAGACACGGATTCCCCGCAATCCATCGGCTCCCGCACGGGATCCGGGACTACGACCGCCTTAACTACGGCTGGTACCGTCACTCCTATAGGAGCCGCACCTAACGCCGCCGGGATACCAGCAGGAACCGCAAAACACGGCTCCGCCGGCATTGCCGGTTGCACAAATAGCGGATGGAATATGCCCGACGGAACGTCGACATCACCATCCGCCTGGCAAACCCGTACAAATCCCGAGGGCGACCCCTGGGACGTACTAGGCATTGCCGTCATCGAAAGATCCGGCATGCCGGAATCCTCCATTAGCAGCAGATCTTCCTCCTCTACCGTCGGCTCTTGAGCCAAGGACAGAGAAGGGGCAGGTGCATGCCCCTCAGCAGAACTAGCCGGACCACCTAATGGCTGTCCTGCACCAGCTTGCCTCACCAGGACCGTGGACTGCAACGAGTCAAACATCGCCTTGAACTGGGCCGCCCATACGCCCAGCGCTGAATCCATTCGTTCATTCAGACGACCTTCAAGTCCCATAAGAGACGCCTGCTGCACCTTCGCTGCCTTGTCCTTCGCGATCCTCTCCAGCCTCGCACATCGATCCCTGTCAAACTCTGCCACCATTGCCGACGACCACTTCACGCACACATCACAAGGGCTGCCGACCTTACACTGAGCGCACGCCACACAGTGATGTCCCAAGTACTTCCGCTTCATGAACCTGTTGCACTTCTGGCACGTGTCCGGATTCTTAGGTTTCTGCGAACACAGAGAAAAATTAAAACGCTGCACATGACAAATGATGACGAGCACACGCACAATCGACTTGATAGTTAGGATTTCTTAAACACATTAACTTTCTCTTAAATTAATGATAATCAAGTTCTTAGGCAGGAAATATTTGAAACCTTTTTGAGTGAAAATTTTTTAAAACACACAACTCAGCCTTTAACTAGCGTTAAATAACCAAGGCTACATCGCCGATCGCTACAAACACCCTCGACAACGAAGCGAAAGCTAAACATCGGCGATAAACAGAGTGCATAGACACACCAAGCCAAGAACGACATAATACATGGGCGCCGCCATCTTGGCCAAGGGCGCATCCATCTTTAGAGGAACCGAGTCGCAAGAGAAAATTAACCGAGTACCCGAACTAAATTAAAAGTTAACGGGTACAGAAGCGACTCCAACAATGGCTAACATTTTAAAACAATGTGCCAATTTAAGGAAATTTCAAACAGCATTTATGGCACGAATGTATAAATTCTAGATTGATACAACCTGCCCCTGTGATGATTTTCCTAGTTCCTCCATGAAGCCACCGATGTAATCCTTCCTAACAACCGATAACCGCTTAAATTAACTAAAATTTGAGCACACTAACTTTGCGACTTTGACAAAAACGCAAAATAGACGAATCTGACTGTGATTGGGAATTGACTCGGTACCTGCGGCTATGGTATTCCCGGACACAGTAGGGGCAGGACCAGGAGAGTGCGGAGTTTTAATTGTTTATTTTGAGCTAGACTAGATAATAGACATTATCATAATATTACATCTGGTAAGTATTATTCGAAGTAGAATGGGAATTCATCGGTTAAAGGGATAGTCGGCCACATCATGGAGAAATACAAGATGCTGCCAAATAGAATGTGACATACAAACGAATAGAATCTGTGATATGTGGCATATACGGTGTCATAATGGTTAATAACAACAAAATACAAACTGCTGATTGGGATTAAGGGGGTATGGGAAGTCATCAGTAGTCGCATGCAGTAGAGCGCTAAATACCTGTGCAACACAGCATGTAATACGTGTCTAAAAAGGTTGAAATACATAAATGTGTCATGAGCCATCTAACTACCATACATACCCCTTGAATAAACCTCTCTGCTCGCTTTTGAAGACCCCACCATTTGAAGTTAACTGTGACTAGTTTGTACGCACACATTAAAGGTTGTGTTATTTCCTGCGAAGATAAATAGCACAGATGAATTTAATCTAGTAAAACATACCTTGTACGCCGTAGTCAGGTAATAGCATCGTGCGCTATAGGGAAATATAGCATCATGAATTTCAGGGCAATATAGCATCGTGAATTATAGGGAAATATAGTATCATGAATTTTAGGGCAATATAGGGAAAATTCTGTGATAGCAGAGATAAGTCATAGATTTACTGTTTCACTACAGGTGAGGAACACTTGAGTTTCCAAAACATTGAAGCTTCGGAAATGCATCTTTTCCATTCCGAGAAGTGTTATTATAAACAAAAACTAGTTCCCTCCAGACATTGCTGCATGTGACGCAAAGGATTAACAATACTACATTTTAGCTTCCAATCATCTAATGTTCCAATGCAATTAATTACAGTTTCATATTCTTTCCAGTTTTAACAACAAACTAGTGATTCATATATTAGTTTATATGGCCTGTGCCATTAATTCCAGAAAGCCATGCTCCACTGTTGCTGAATGTTTGTGCAATTCCTTCCAGACAGCCATGCTCCACTGTTGATGAATGTTTGTGCAATTCCTTCCAGACAGCCACGCTCCACTGTTGCTGAATGTTTGTGCAATTCCTTCTAGACAGCCATGCTCCACTGTTGATGAATGTTTGTGCAATTCCTTCCAGACAGCCATGCTCCACTGTTGCTGAATGTTTGTGCAATTCCCTCCAGACAGCCATGCTCCACTGTTGCTGAATGTTTGTGCAATTCCTTCCAGACAGCCATGCTCCACTGTTGCTGAATGTTTGTGCAATTCCTTCCAGACAGCCATGCTCCACTGTTGATGAATGTTTGTGCAATTCCTTCCAGACAGCCATGCTCCACTGTTGCTGAATGTTTGTGCAATTCCTTCCAGACAGCCATGCTCCACTGTTGCTGAATGTTTGTGCAATTCCTTCCAGACAGCCATGCTCCACTGTTGCTGAATGTTTGTGCAATTCCTTCCAGACAGCCATGCTCCACTGTTGCTGAATGTGTGTGCAATTCCTTCCAGACAGCCATGCTCCACTGTTGATGAATGTTTGTGCAATTCCTTCCAGACAGCCATGCTCCACTGTTGCTGAATGTTTGTGCAATTCCTTCCAGACAGCCATGCTCCACTGTTGCTGAATGTTTGTGCAATTCCTTCCAGACAGCCATGCTCCACTGTTGCTGAATGTTTGTGCAATTCCTTCCAGACAGCCATGCTCCACTGTTGCTGAATGTTTGTGCAATTCCTTCCAGACAGCCATGCTCCACTGTTGCTGAATGTTTGTGCAATTCCTTCCAGACAGCCATGCTCCACTGTTGCTGAATGTGTGTGCAATTCCTTCCAGAAAGCCATGCTCCACTGTTGCTGAATGTGTGTGCAATTCCTTCCAGAAAGCCATGCTCCACTGTTGCTGAATGTATGTGCAATTCCTTCCAGAAAGCCATGCTCCACTGTTGCTGAATGTGTGTGCAATTCCTTCCAGAAAGCCATGCTCCACTGTTGCTGAATGTGTGTGCAATTCCTTCCAGAAAGCCATGCTCCACTGTTGCTGAATGTGTGTGCAATTCCTTCCAGAATAAACGAAATCTAGGATTTCTTTTTTCACGAGAGAGTTGATACTTACCTCCCTAATACTTTTGATATTGCTAAATATTGGCTTTCACTCAATAAAACACTCAGATTAAAAACAGTTAGGTGCCCCTACTGGGCAGGTAGTCAGAGGTAGTCCGGCGGATGCCAGCCCCACCACCGCGCATGCGCCGACTACCACTTCCTCTGACTAATTTATTGGCTAACGCATGCAACTGCCAAGAGCCTGAAGACCGAGCCTCTGTGGGGTGGAGAGGCCGGGTCCGTATCTAGGGAGGTAAGTATCAACTCTCTCGTGAAAAAAGAAATCCTAGATTTCGTTTATTTCACATCAAGAGTATACTTACCTCCCTAATACTTTTGATATTGCCAGAATTCGAAAGTGAATCTGGCGGGAGGGAGGCGAGGTCAAAAGACCAGCTCTTCCCTATACGCTTTCACGCGTTTAAGGCACTTATGACGTCTGAAATGTGTGAGAACACAGTCAGGATTTGACAAACCATCGGATAACACCACCGATGCATGAGAGATGACCGAATGTCATATGCGCTCCCCCCCCCCCCCCTCCTGGGAGGAAGACTAGATGACCTCAATGTCCTATACGCTCTCTACGTACTAGTGCCAAGTACTATAGGACAGAGACGAACAATTCCATTTTCGTATACTCTCTATGATGAACCACCTCCCACACAAACCATCACCATATTAATAATAATAATAATGGGTAACGTGACAATACAAGTAACAATGAACAACAAATACACAAGACTGACCTTGTTGAACTTGGAAGCTGTCATCACGATTCTAGTAGAGAAGGCTGATGCAGTCCCGACAAGTGGTTGTTACCATTGCTAAATTGCGAAGTATATAAGCAATGCGGAAGCACTCCTCACAAAATTTAAAAAACCCGATTAATGTTTTAAAATAGACAAGGCGAGAGGGTTAGAGGTGTCACGGAGGTAATGGTCTGTAAAACTTGACTCACAGTGCCACTGAGCGACGGACATAATGTCATCCACAGGGACCCCACTAAACAGGGCAGTGGATGCCACTACACCGCGGACACTGTGAGCCTTGGCCACATCAACCTGTCTCCCGGTGGCGGATTTGTGACAAAACTGAATACATTCTACAATCCACCTGGAAATGGTGTCCTTCGACGCCCTGCCATGGGGTTCAATATATGACAACCATAACGCTGACTGGTCGGTACGTCACTCCGAAGTACGCTGTTTGTACCGGAGCAGCGCCCGTACGGGGCACCATACTTTAGAATTAGGATCATATCTAGTTAAAGATGGCAAAAAAATAGGTTGACCTGGATATTTCAATGACTGATTCTTAGCCAAGAAATTAATCCTAGGTAGAAGCTTAAGGCCTTCCCCTGTAACCACAAGGGCTGATAAGGCGTGAATTTCACTCCTACGCCTTGCCGAGGCCGCAGCAATTAAAAATACAGTTTTAAGTGTTAACATTTTCATAGAAATGAAACTAAGTGGTTCAAAAGGCTTATCTCCTAGTACCTGAAGCACCAGAGATAAACTCCAGACTGGAATCAGTGGTGGATTCCTTGGTCTTAGATTGCCCATGCCTTTAATTAATACATTTAATGTACTTACTTCATCACTCCCCCTATTAGCCAAGCAAGGAATAACAGTCATTAATGCTGATTTGTAACCAGCAATAGAGTTAGGCTTGAGGCTATAGGCATCATATAGGTGACAGAGGAAATCAGCCACTACCTGAATAGATGAGTCCATTGGATCAATACATCTTTTTGAGCACCACTCTGCAAATCTGTTGATTTTATAATTATATGCTCTGGAGGTTGACCCCCTCCTGGCTTTGGCCATAAATATGGCCGCTTGCTCAGAAAAGCCCTCCTTAATTCTAGATTCCTTGACAACATCCACGCAGTCAATCGGAACATTGACGGATTGTCGTGAAGGACCTTGCCCTGGAAGATAAGGTCGTCCATCAGAGGCAGAGGAACCGGATTGCAGACCAGAAGGTCCAGCAGATCCGTATACCACGATCGGCTTGGCCAATCCGGGGCGATCAGAAGCACTTGGCACTCCTGCTGCCTGATTTTCTGAAGCACCTTTGGAATCAGGATTGCTGGAGGGAATGCGTATGCATACATTCCCGCCCAGCTGATAGCTAACGCATCTGTTGCGAAAGCGCTTGGGTCTGGAATCGGAGAGACGTACGTCGTCATCTTCGCATTCTTCTTCGTTGCGAACAAATCGATGTTGGGTTTCCCCCAATGGTCGAACAGACGATCTGCCACACATTGATTTAGTTGCCATTCCGTGGGTAAGACACTCATCCTTCGGCTCAATGAGTCTGCTAGCAGATTTAGCCTTCCCGGAATATGAACTGCCTTCAAGGTGATCCCATGATCTAGGCACCAACAAAGCAGTTTCCATGTCATCATACAGAGACTGGGCGACTTCGTTCCGCCCTGGCGGTTTATGTAAGTCACTACTGTTGAGTTGTCTGAACGAATTAGAACAATCTTGCCCTGAACTTTCTGTAAGAAATGTTCCAGGCCCAGGACTACTGCTCTTAGCTCTAGTAGATTGATATGTTCCTTGGACTGATCCAGATCCCAAAGCCCTGATATTGTGGACTCTTCCAGACAAGCTCCCCACCCCTCCATCGATGCATCTGTATACACAGTCACCTGAGGGTGGGGAGGGGTTAGCAAAACCCCCGGCAAGAGATTCTCTGTATTCAACCACCATTGCAGGTGGTGAATCAGAGGCGCCAACACTGACACGTTCGAGTCCAGCGAACCTGAACTCTGGGTCCACTGTGTCATGAGAAACAACTGGATCGGGCGCCTGCGCAAGGCGGCCTGCGGAATGACTGGTTCCAATGAAACCATCAACCCCAGCATTCTCAAGTAAACCCGTGCCAGGACATGACGACTGTCGCACACCGACTGTATTACTGAGATGAGTCTTTGAACCCTCTCCTGAGTGGGATAAACATATCCCCTCTCCAGATCGAAGAACATGCCCAGGTAAACAAACTTCTGGGATGGAGTTAGGTCTGATTTTTGGAAATTGACTATCCAGCCCAAGTCCGTGAGAGTTTTCAAAACAATCTCCAGATTGGCCGATAACGTTTCCCGGGTGTGTGCTTTCAACAGCCAGTCGTCTATGTACGTGTGGACTGCTATGCTTCTCCTGCGGAGGAATGCAGTGATCGCGAGAACCACACGGGTGAAGACCCGAGGAGCCGTGGAAATCCCGAAGGGTAATACCCTGAATTCCCACTGTCTGCCCTGGAATGCAAATCTCAGGAAGCGACGGAAACTCCTCTCTATGGGAATGTGGAAATAAGCATCCTTCAAATCTACTGACGCTGTCCACATTCCCTGCTCTAACCCCGCCAACACCGAGCGCACAGTCTCCATCTTGAAACTGGGCGTCTCTATGAACTTGTTCAATGGCTTGAGGTTGAGAATCGGCCTCCACCCTCCGGTGTTTTTCGTTACTAAGAACAGGGTTGAATAGAAGCCCGGGCACCTCTGCGCCGGCTGGATGGCTTCCTTTTGTATGAGGGAATTTATTTCCTCCTCTATACACAACCTTTGATCTGGATCCCGCGGAATCGGAGTCCAGATCGGCACGAGAGACAGTCTCGATGGCGGGCCTGTTATCCAATCGGGGCGATACCCGACTGAAAGCCATCGCAAGACTAAACGGTCCTGAGTCAACCGCTTCCACTCTGGCAAGTGGCCGACCAATCGGCCGCCCACCGGTCCACCTAGGGAGAGAGGTGGACATAAGCAGTGCGAGAGTGGCACTGTCTTCTCGACCTGAAACACCGGCGTGGTTCCCACTACGGTAACCGGCCCATCAGGCCCGATTACCGCGACCAGATCCCCGCGCGCCCCGCCCAGCACCGCGCGCACCACGGTGCGCGGGCTGCTGCCTGGCTGGCTGCGCCTGGGGAGCCTGCGCCCCCCTCGCTGCTGGCCGAATCGCACGCGGCCGAGGCCGGCGCTGCGATGGTGTCTGGCCTCTGACCTGGCCAGCGCCACCTCGAGCCTGCAGGGGACGATACGCAGGGGGTGCTGCGCGAACGCGCTCCCGCCGGAGCACCTCAAACTGCTCACGCAGCGCCCTCTGGTTATTGACCAGAGTCACCGTCTCCTGGAGGTGCCTACATCCCTCACCTCCAAAGAGACCAGGACCTGTCATAGGCGTTCGCAGTAGCCTATTATACAGGTCCTGGGACGGGCACAGATTGTCAAGGGCAAACGTGCGCCTCGCCCGGACACTCCTGGTCACCGCCCGCGTCAAACAGTCCAGAGCCAGGTTGATACCATCCTGGATGGCTCTCTGGACTGTTACCGGGCTTGGCTGACGTGAAGCGGATGCTGTTACCACCCCCTGTAACAGCTGGGAGACGTGGGAGAGAGCAGCTATCGAAGCTCTCCCACTCTCCTCCGCATCACGTAGCGCGGTATTCGCCGAACGCAACGCGTTCGAGCACAGGACACCCGTGTCAGAACGGGAGCCTGGCCGCGCATCTTCGCCCAAAGCCGCGCGATCATCCACGCTCGGCTTAGGCACCACACCGTACCGCTGGTAATCCAGGGGCACGATGCGGCAACGCCTAGCCACCTCGCGAGGGGCCTTCGCGAGACGCCCATTCGCCTTAATGGACGTCTCCGCCGCCTCGAACATGTCCACGACATGCTCAGCCAGCGGCAGAGATGGCATAGCGGTGGCAGTCGGTCTACCAGCTAACCACGGCCTATGGTCACGCTGGATCGCCGACTGCTCCACGGGCAGATCTGGCCGAACGCTAACCAGCCACTGGCAAGCGTCCGACCAATCCTCCTCCGTGGCTAACTGCGAGCGCTCTACTAGACGAGGGCCTTCGTCCTCCTCCTGAGCGCCGGCAGTTGAAAACGACGGCGGATATGCTGATACCCCTTGCAAGCCAGGGAAAACATGCGGGCCCGAAAGAACAGGCATGCTAAACTCCCTGGCTTGACCAGGAGCAGGCGCCGTGGTAGAGCGCGGGGCAGACACCGGCCCACCACGGCCCTGGCCAGCACCAGCGATACTCTCGGCAAGCCGAGGTATGCGGTAACCCTGGCCATCAGCAGCACCCAGGGTCACCTTCTGGACCGTGAATTCTACTCCTGCGCGAGTAGAACCACGGAACACGTCGCCTGCATTCCCCGCGAGGGGTGCACAGACGTCGTCTTCCATGGCCACGTCCCCAGACGGCGACCCTAGCAGGTAATCCTCTTCCTCCTGGCCAGAAAGATTAGACTCCGGGTCAGCAAAGAGAGCTAACCCGGACTGGCCAGGGAAGGTGCCATAGGAGGACTTGACACCCGCGGCGCGCGGATACCCAGGGTCTGAAGAGCAGACCGCGGGTCCCAGCAACAACCGTTGTCCACGGCCCCTCTGCGCGGCACCAAGCCTGCTGCCAGGGTCGTGGACCGCCCCCAACAAGGGGGCCACCTCTGAATCCACATCGAACAACGGACCGGACCTAAGAAACTCGGATTCAGAGGCGGGGATCACCTGCTCCGAAGCAGATGCTGAGGACAACAAAGGACCTGGGCCAGGCAGCATGCTGCGAAGCAACTCTGGGACCAAATCCTTTATTGTCCTCTGCATCTCTCCCAACATTTCGGACCGGAAGGCCTCCATATCCACCGCGGATGAGGCCTTCCTCTTACCCTTTTTCACACCCTCCTTCTTCGCCTTCCTCTCTTCCTCCATGACCTTTTCCCTCGCCTGCAACGATAAAAACTCAGACATTAGATCCCCCCCCCCAATGCTTGCATACATCGCATTTTAGCAACAGTCCACAGGGACTGCAGCTAAAGCACAAATGTGGCGCAAATCTGTCCTTAAGGAAACGACCACAGGACGGGCAACCAGGTCTCTGAAACAGGACAAAGGACGAGGACAATGAGCAAGTTAGTTACGGTTAGAAGAAACTCAAAACCAAACTAAAAGAGAGGAACAGGATCATAAAGATCACTAATCAAGAAGAAACCAGCGATGGACAAAACTTTAATGTTAATAAAGCGCAAGGCCGATTATGACGTCATCAATCTCTTAACAGAAATTAATCGATCCGCAACCAGCATCCAAGTGCCCGGACGAATTGTATTCATACCTAGAACATCCTCCAAAGGATATTCAGCCTACACATCATCAGATACACCATGATAAAAAATGGTAAAAAATCAGTCATTATTTTTTCAAATAATTTTACCACATATCATTACTCATATACCTGACACCTTGTATAGACAAACCATCCACCTTGATGCACTGGAGCACTCCACCAAGACTACGTCTCTTCACCTTCCTCCACCTTGGGGAAGGAATTGGATCAAGAGGGCAAAGTGAGAAGACCTTTATAGTAAGCCTCCAACTCACTGAACATAGACTTTTTGGTTAGATAACCTAACAGTATTAGTAGGAAATGGAACCGTGGTGGAGAAAAACAAACCCTCCTGTGCTGAACTGTCCATTAGTCATGCAAATCCATACCTGTGGACATAAACACAAAGAGAAATTAGACTTATAAAGCACCATGTTGGAAAAAACCAACTCAAACAGGCGCTCCTCACGGTAAACACGAGTCCCGGAAACACATTACACCGGGGAAAAAACTCGCTAGAATATCATTGAAATCACCTGATAAAGAGATCCCGTCCCTTCCTCCGGCGAATTTGCCCTCTCAGACATCTTTCTCAACAATATACTCGGTAAATATGACGTGAAATAGGTTTTAAACTCGTGAACTTGCAGCAAAACAACAAGTACATGCGTTCTCCCTGCCAATAAATTAGCAAAGAGGAAGTGGTAGTCGGCGCATGCGCGGTGGTGGGGCTGGCATCCGCCAGACTACCTCTGACTACCTGCCCAGTAGGGGCACCTAACTGTTTTTAATCTGAGTGTTTTATTGAGTGAAAGCCAATATTTAGCAATATCAAAAGTATTAGGGAGGTAAGTATACTCTTGATGTGAAAAGCCATGATCCACTGTTGCTGAATGTTCGTGCAATTCCTTCCAGAAAGCCATGATTAGCTTTGTCACACTTCAAAAACTTTAGAGACTGACAGAGACACTATACTTTAGCTAGATATAAAATGTGCATCTTTCTTTGTCAAGGCAATGCCAGCCAGAACTAAGACAGGTTTTTGCCTCTGAATGAGACTGTATAACATTACATATTATGAATCATTAATTCAAGTACATGTATTTGTAAAATCTACACAATCATTCAGGCAGCATTAAACCACTGGATGGCATAGCGCAATAACCAAGCCAATCATTCCACTGGTACATTTTTAATGGTCTTTTGTCCTGCATATGTACATCTAATGAGCAAATATTTCCACATTTTCTTAACCATTATTTAACCCTTTAACACTCATATCAGCCAAAAACGGCTTCTGCAATGATCTTGAGAAATTCCCATTTGCAGACCAAGAGAAGAGAATTTTAAAATTTACCACTGAAATGACTGGCTCAATAACTGACCAAGTCATTCAAGTGGTAAATTTTCAAAAATAATCTCTTAGTCAGTAAATGGACTATTTTTATGAGGAAATTTAAATTTTCTTGAACAAATTTGAGGGTTAAAGGGTTAAGTATTGAATAGTACTACACATTGCATATAATTGTATATAATATGCTTTATTAACCCTTATCACATCAACGTCGAAAAAGGTTAACAGAGTAAGCAGGAAAAATGATGGTGCACACATTGGAAACAAGAATAATTCAGAGATTAAAGTCCCACCATATAGAGTACTTTAGTTCTGTACCTGATCTCAATCCAGGCCCATGTTATTAAATCCACATCAGCACTAGAGATCAGAAATCTCAAAGTAGGGAATATTTCTTGTTAAAATTTAAAACTGGTTAAAATGGTTTCCAAGATGCCTTAGATCCAGAATTTAACTGCATCCACGCTTTGAAATCTGGATCACGACAAATCCTAGCTTACAGTAACCTTTCTTATGTCAAAATTTGAGTAAAATTGGATCTGTAATTTCAGATATGTCGGAAGTCAGACAGGCAGGCACACACACGCATGCACACACATACACACACGAATGCAGTATGTCCTTATGGGTGATTATAATGTTTCAGTTGATGTCTAACCAGCCTACAGCAACATTGTTTCCAAAACAAACACGAGTTATAGGGACAAAGGCATGGAAATAATGAATGTTCAATTTCTTTGGAGTAATGTTGGCCCCTTCGTTATACATTTGATACATACCCTCCAGTTTGGTCCTAGTGGTCCCCGGCCAGTCTTCTGTGATTTTATCTTTGTTGGATCTTCATCAGCTTTGTAATCCTAAACAAATTTTAAAAAAACTGTAATTTATTACCTGAATAGAAAAAGTGTAATTTATTACCTGAATATGAATAGTAATCTTTCAAAAGCTCTGAACAAAACAGACGTTTAGCAGAACTATATGGTTAAATGACAAAACCTAGATACATATAACTATCAGACATGGGATAAATTACACACCTGGTAGCTGATTATAATTACTGTATTTCTCTCAATACAAGCCAATGCTTCTAATAAGTAGGGATGGGTGGCTTGGCCTAAACAAAAACTAGTGATGGTATTACTAATCAAACTGGTTTGACTAAAATACCGTTTTAGGGCCTAGAATGATTGAAAATAATTTGAAATGTGAAAATCTGCCGTTTTCATTAGCTACAGTACCCATTATTTAGCGATTTTATAACTGAGGTAAATTGCCACAAAATTAGAACATACGACTGTTGACTTCGATGCTATCCATCTCAATGTAGTAGTTAAAATAAATCAAATAAATAATGTCTGGTTCATGTCATGTCGTGAAATCAATCACCTAACTATCAAAATGTTAATTTTCAACACTCTTATTAGGTCACTATTTTTTTAATCTGACGCATGAAAATAGGATGCCAGATATGAGAGTGAGTTTAGACCCCTACTAGAGTAGCTACTCGAGTAGCACCAATACGGCTAGAGATCATATTTAACCACATATGACCGGCTACAGATCATATTTAACCACATATGACCTAGTCTAATAAATCACGTGATTGTATTCGAGTAGTCAGTATTCAGTAATACTCTTCAATAACGTGTCGTTACTGTGTATGCGGGTGAATGTCATTCAGCACGTAGCTAAAGGCTAGTCATTTCTCATGAAAACCCTGTCTGTCTGAATATGTTTCGTGAGCATATAAAGAGATTATGACAAATTGACAAGATAAATGCAATGATTCTCAGGAACCTAACTTAAATCTACTTAACTCAACGCTACATAGTCTGGCCGATACATGAACATGCCCTGTCGAACCAAACGATGTGATTTTAACTCCATCAACTAAATAACATCATGTGATACAAATACTACAATTTACAGGAATTTCATTCATAAAATTAATAGTAGTGAATATTCTGACAAAAGAGGGGGTTATGGCTATTGATCATTGCCTCGTCATTGGTTAGCGTTATGATAAACTTTAAAAATACAAGTTTATCTAGGCTGATTCTGGTCGATTTAGACAATGTTTGTCTCGGAAACTGAGTTATATCATCGCGAATGCTAAACTCCTGTTAGCGCATCCCTAAATCAAGGCCGACACAGTATAGTTAGCCATGCTACAGCTGGGTATCGCAATTGATTCACGTAAGTGACAGATTTAGAATGGCATGCCGCCAAGATCGACGCATGCGCAGAGTGTTCTCGAGTACTCTTCTCCAAAGTCGGGAACATACTTTCTCGTAAGATTATTGGTTAATAAATATAACTATATAGAGAGCAACGAATGAATCGCAAGGAAACTACCGACGGTAAAGAAAATAAACAATGTTTTACGCGGTAATTTTAAGAATGACGTAGTAGTAGTATATATATATATATATATATATATATATATATATATATATATATATATATATATATATATATATAAGCATTCGTAGTATTCGTAGTAAAACTAGTAACACGTGGGCCGATTGATACACGCCGATCACAGTAAAACTTTTTATCATTCACTATTTAAGCCAGAGAAAACAACCATTAGTAATTTTTAAATAAAAATTGTTAACTCTTTCAACTGAAGTCATAGTTTCGCAGAAACTCAATTTCATCTTAATAAGCTGTTGAATATGTTGCAAGTTTTTAAGGGGGACCTGTTGCTCACAGCTGCCATAGCCTGCAACAGCTTCCAATTAAGCACTAACACTATTCAGCCTTCTTACATTGTATTGAATGATGTGTACTTTGTTTAGCCTACCAGTTGAAAGGGATATGTGATGTAGGTTGGTAAGTTACAAAATATATGTTAACCCTAGTCAATGAAATCACAGTATTCATGGGAGGTACATTAATGATTTTTTTGAAAATAATTTAACTGGGATGTGTTGCTGCCTTAAGCAGCAATAGCTTCCAATCAATGTAATTACCAAATCTGGCAAAACGTATTATTTTAGGTTTCCTATACTCCCTGACCGTGGCCAGAGTCAGTACAGGCATATTCTGAATCTGACATATGTTATACATATGTTATGCATTCCATAGGGAAAACGTTTTGCGAAATCGGAAAATTATGCTTTTCGTTTGTTTTCAGATTCACTTGCTCATAGCGTGTGTAGATGAAAAAAGCTGTTTTTGATCATACAAACATGTTTTGAAAGGTTTCACCAACCAGTTTCAACACAGTTTGTTTGCTATGCAAGTGCTATGATCTGCTATGCATTATTCGATTTGTTTAACGGTGACTGCTACGCAATTTTTTTCCAACAAAATATTCCCTTTGATGTGATAATCATTTTGCTCATTCTCTACATGTATGTATAAAGTTTTAACCAACCCTTAAATCAAACAGAATTATCAATTAACTATGTAATTTCCTCAAAGGTGCTTAAGGGCTTCTGCTTAAGCCCTTTTTTTAAGTGAAGGGGCTTGTGCTTATGCTTAAGCCCTTTCAAAAGGGCTTCACCCCATGCCTGCTCAAAAGAATTTTTAAGTGTGTCTTCTTAGAATCAGAATATTGAGCGATGTTGGTATGCAAACACCCAGAGCCTTGTTAGTAGGGCTGGACGGTGTACCAGTTTCACACAATGTCATGTTTTTTATGTCTGCGGTTTAAAAAACATTATGAAAATGGAAAAGCGAAAAACCGTCCGTAAAATCGTCATAGTGCAAAATCTGGTGACTGTCCTAAACCTGTTTGTTCTTGAATTTAATTTATTATCATCTAGTGGGTAAACATTTGCTAATAGTGCCCATAAAACACAGACATCTATAACTTTTAGCAGTGGGAAAGCAAGGGTGTTGGTGAAATCCCAACAAATCTACCGAGAACTACACTCGGCAAGTATGATTTGATTTGCCAGCAGTGAATTTTTCTCTAAATTTATGCTTTGTAATCAATAATCCTTTTGTCAATCCTAGTTTGTACTACACATGTACGTGTTTAATTAGGACAGCACTGACACAATACAATGCAAGAAACACATACTAGGAGAATTTAGATTTACAATAGAGTCTGTTACGAGCAATATGTCGACGACCGTGAATACCCCGTGATACATATTGCGAGTTTCCGACTGGTGTCCAAACTCAAAATTGAAGTCTGTAACAGTTTATTATTATACCGGAAGAAGGAAGGCGCTAACGTATGCGCGCATCGCTAGCTTTTAGAATTTTGATCTATAGAGCGCTTACTGAACTTGCTTCACCGGCGGTCATTTGTCCCATAGTGCAGGAAGGTATGAAGATATGCGCTCTATAGCTATATATGTCTATGGGCTATATCGGAAATCAGCCTCCAATGCATGCGCATCTCACTTCCATACTAACAATCGTTTTGCAACTTTTAGCGACTTTTTATCAAAAATATTTCAAAATTAAGTGAATTGACTGAATTTTACATCAAAATTATGTATCGCCGCAAATAGCTAAGCGAAGTTGTTAATGTGTAGCAACAGGTACTCATTTCCATCACATTTTGCGATGCGATACCGCTCAAAATATTCCCTGCATCAGTTTGTTAATTTTGAGAATAGTGCTATTGAAATGTCTCTCAGCAACATCTTGTAGTATTATTAGAATAAACAGCAATTAGCAACTAACATGTAACAGGAAAAGGGACAAAGCTACTTAAGCTAGATGTCCATTCACGAGTTCCAAGTCTTATCCATTTAATCCTGAGATTTCTGTTTCTCATTTTTATATCAAATACACAGATCCATCAAGAAGATATGTATAGTGAAATTAACTTTCCTGAAATATGTTGCTGACATAGATCAACAGCTCCCATAGATCAACAGTTCCCAATGAAGTTAGTTTCAAAATGTTCAACAAAATAATACATACATCATAACATATTTGTCATATCTGTTCGGTACGGTTTAACCCTGTACTGGTCAAGCCTACCAAAATGGCCTCTGCAGTGGACTTGAGAAATGTCCATTTGTAGTCAAATTTAAGGTTAATTCTTATATTTTACTACGGGAATGACGGGATAGATTCTAGTTGCAAGGCTCAAAAAACTGTCTTCTCTTGGTCTGCACATATCAGCATTTTCTGACCAGATTGTAACATTAAATGGTTATTTTTTTCCTTGAAAAATATCTTATTTTCAAGGCAGCCATACAGGAAAGTTGCAGAATATTTCAAAAATAATTTGACATGAAACCATTTCTGCTGACAGCAACATCTTCTGCACTAATAATTTCAAAATATTTGACAGAATATAATTCACATTGTAAAGTTATTTAACAGGCCTTATCTAGTGGTAGAGATAGATCACGAGAGGGGCATGGTGAGGAGTGGTGGGAGCGTACATTAAAAGAACAATCCTATTCAGTAGCATTACCTACATTTGTGTAATTACAAGACAGACATGGGATATATCTTGTGAGAGGTTTGGTAGCAGGGAGGTGTGAAATTCATTCTATTGTATTGACCAGATAAGCAGAGCAGCTAGAATGGTCAGTTAACACCACCACTCATTCAGTCTATATCATTCTGAATTTTCAGAATGGTGATTTCAATGTTGCTAAATCTTGGTCCTGATGAACATTTTGAAAAGAAATTGACTGAAAAAGATATAACTTGCTTTAAAGCTCCTCAGAGATGTTTGTATTTGTCTACTTTTTAACCCGCTTTTCGAGATATAACGTTTAACAAATATTTGAAGTGTATATGGTGTAAAAAGGGTTAATGTTTTGCCCGCAGGCATGACAGGCCAGATAACAAACAAATTATATATGATGTACAAAATATCATGCCAAGCATTTTGTTAATAATTTGTATTAAGGCAGCAACAGTGTAATCCACTAAAATTAGTTCCCAAATATTCAACAGGTTTTGTGGCCATTCTCTTCAAACAATGAATACATGTAACTAGGCCATTTCATTCTGAATTCAACCCAAAAAAGTTTTTTAGGTAGACTTTGAAACCTACTAAGTGTTATCTAATGATTTGTCTAAAATCTTGTTGCCTTACTTTCAGACAAATTAATTTCAGAGTAAGCAGCAAAAGTTTATCTGTAATATATAGCAACATCATATATGTGTAGAATAGCAAAGAACAATGATTGGATAACTATAATTGATTCAAAGTGAAATTTTAAAATGGGTGTGAAATAGGGTTTTATTAAGGGGTTGAAAGCACATGGTATTTTTAATGTGCTTAAGCACAAGCACAAGCCCAAAGCCCTTTTTGGACTAAAGGGCGTACACACATTTGCAAGCCCTTTGAAAGAGGGCTTAAGCCCAGTCAAGCCCTAACCCCAAAGGGCTTCACCCCATGCCTGCTTTCGAGTAAACATTTATCACACTTTGATTGGCTCTTCTAATGCCTCGTCTCCTATATTTTCATTGGGTAGTATGACAGAGATAAATATCCGAGACTATTCCATCAGTGTCAAACACATGTTCTCGTCTTAGAAAGGAACATGTCACTGCAATCTATTCTAGTGAGCCAATTTCAAAATGGTCGATCTCCCGAGACGGGAGTGGAAAACATGTACTAGACTTGATATATATATGTTTAACAGTAAATAATCTGCCTATTCTGATGAGCTAAAATTTTAGTCTTTAATACTTTTTGGGAGATGGATACAAGGTGCCAATATGCTGGGTTTTCAAAGCCTTTCGTACCATTTTGAAAGTTCTAAGAAATTTGTGTTGAGCCCAGTGATTCTCATAACGATGGTTTTGCTATGATGGTATTTCTATTTTCAAATGGTATAATGTAATGTATAATGTATATGCTCACCGCACTAGAAACAGGATCAGCAGCAATATCGATTGTAACTACTATTCTGTCCTTTAACTTCTCTGGAGAAAGATTATGTACCTGCAAGTTAAATCAACATCATCACCGTCACCATCATGATCATCATTACCATTGCTGTCTTGAGCGTTACCTCATATTTTTACCCCTTTGACTCCTAAAATCACAGACACAAGTTCAAATGAAATAGATAAATATTTCCGAAAAAGTTGGTCCTGATCGCAGGATGATTCATAATAAGGAAAAATTAGTTACCTCTCCGGGATATAGAAATTGTTTGAGTGCAGCTTTCATGACCATCTCGGTCACTTCTTCAGCACTAACTGAGTTAGTGCTGAACAAGTGACCGAGATGGTCACGAAAGCTGCACTCAAACAATTTCTACATCTCGGAGAGGTAACTAATTTTTCCTTATTACAGATAAATAGTTGAATATTTTTAAACTAATTTTAGAGGGACCCATTACTGCCATGGCTCCGAGGCATGCCAGGTAAATTATAATAAAATATTCAAAAGAATTAAATATGAAATTGTAACTGTTTTTCCTATGTCATGTATGAGGTCTTTCGAGGTCAAATGTTTCATAAGTGACCTGTTTAACAATGGTATTTTTTGTTGATGCATAAGAAACACAAAACAGCAATACGTATAGCATTTTCAAAATAGCAACGTGTAGGTCCTCTTATCACCTTCTTTGGAATCATGACGAGTCAAAATTAAAAATTGTAAATGAGGTGGCTTAAACAATGTCACGTTATCACTGTGACAAGAATTATGGAGACTGAGTCCAACGAGTCCAAACAGCAGCAATATATGCAGTAAATACCCAGACTGGACTCCATGACGTGGGATGACATATCCATTATATGCGGGTTATAAATCTGATTATATACCATTAACCAATCCCAGTCTTTAGGGACAAGTCTTCAGCACTCATTAACCAATCCCAATCTTTAGTGACAGGTCTACAGTGCTCATTAACCAATCACAGTCTTTAGTGCCAGGTCTTCAGTGCTCATTAACCATTAACCGATCACAGTCTTTTGGGACAAGTCTTCACTGCTCATTAACCAATCCCAGTCTTTAGGGACAAGTCTTCAGTGCTTATTAACCAATCACAGTCTTTAGTGACAGGTCTTCATTGCTCATTAACCAATCACAGTCTTTAGTGACAGGTCTTCAATGCTCATTAGCCATTTAATGAGCAAATTTGAATATTTCAATGATCTTATAGAAAATGTCAATTTGCAGAACAAGGCTATATTTTTTTTTTCCGACTGTAATGACAGTCAGGGATGCAGTCAATTCCATTTTATCAATTCCAATTCCACCTCAATTCATTTTATCAATTACAATTCCAATTCCGTTTCCACATCCATTCATTTTATCAATTCCAATTCCAACCAGAAAAGTTCAATTCCAATTCCATTTGATCAATTCCAAGTCCAATTCCATACCAATATTTACTTGAGGTCAACATTGTTATATTTTAACCATTTAATGCCCAAGATTGGCTAAGAAAAAAATCGATTTATCATTAGCAAATGTCCATTTGCGGGATAAGAGAATATTTTTACAAAATTTAATGCAATGACTGGCTCAGTTATCGAATCATTCATTCTACTGGTAAATTTTCAAAAATAGTCTCTTAACATACATATGACCCTTCCTCAAGACCTGTGCAAGAGACATTTGTGGCTGGCTTCTCCATTAATATTTAAAACAATTAGAATAAAAATTGTTGTTGCCAGTAGGTAGTTATATCTTTTAGTCAAATTATTGTCCAAATAGTCAACATTCAGCAGATCTTATTTTTTAGTTTATTTGACTTAATTATAGCTTAATGCTGAGTTTTTTCTGATGAATATGACTAAAGATTAATGCCATGTCTAATTATTATAGATACATGTAAACCTTGCCATTTAAATGTTTGTATTAAAAAGCATTAGAATACAATGGATATAGTGCAGTACTGAGTAAGAGTGCTGAGCACATGTATGTAGAGTTTGAATAACACCTCTAGTCCAGGTGTCTGTTTTAAAAGCTGAGACATTTCACAGAGGGGGTTGTTCAATGATTACTTTGCTATGTAGGATTGTATAATTACAGGGCATTTATCTTGTAATGTACTTCTTTCTTCACCCATTTCATTCCATGCAGATGACAGTTATTACTTTACTGAACACTATTGCTAACATCTTATCTTGATGAATAATTTCAACACAATTTGGTTATCTTGGTTCTAGCTTATATATTTGAAATCATTTTAACTAATTTGTATGATTTTAAAGATGGCATGATTTCATAAAGATGAAAACCTGTTTCAAGGGAATGCAGAATGAAAGACGTTCAATATCAGAGGCCTTGATTGAATAAAGGAGGTACAAAGCTCACATAGGAAAAAAGCTCAATTGGTCACTGGTCAGGGAGAATTGAGTTAACTCAATAATGTATTAAAGATCATAGCATTTATCAGATCTTTATTTTGTCAATTCAGAGGGCGAGATTATTTTTGAAAATTTACCATTGGAATTACTGGCTCAGTTATCCAGCTAGCCACTTTAGCGGTAAATTTTCAAAAATAGTCTTCCATTGGCCTCTCAATGCACATTTCTGAAACTCATTGCAGACGCTGTTTTGACCTGCTTAGTTGTTAAAGGTAAAGGGCTAACTCGCTAATCACTGAATTATTAGTATCTCAAATTCTAGTCTTCAAGCCAAACATATAACTAAGCTGTAGAAATCAATTTTAATAGAAACTGTTGCGGCCTTAGGAGACAAAAGTATTTAGTCAAATTAATTTTTAAATATTCAATAAAGCATCTAATAGCAGCTGGCATAATAAATATCATCAACATCAAAGGAAATGTGGTAAATGGTATCATATAAATCATTTAGGATGAAATGCATTACGGGTATATAAAGAGCAGTGTACAGGTATTACATGTACAGTTTATAGCCACCAATGTTCAGTAAATTTATCATAAATTATGACTGGAATTCATTGGAATTGAACTGGAATTTATCACTTCCGGTCAATTCAAATTATCAATTCCAAATCCAATTCCAATTCTGGTGTCTTAAAATTTATCAATTCCAATTCCTGAGTCCTCAGATTTATCAATTTCAATTCCAATTCTGGAACTGAATTGGAATTGACTGATCAATTCCAATTCCAATCAGAATTGACCCCAAACCTGATGAGAGTTGGCTATATTGTCAAGCCAGGCAATCAGTGTTTAATTTTCAAAAATCGTGATCACATGGTCTGCAAATCGACATATCCCCCCACAGAAGTCATTTTCAGTTGGGTTGACCATTAAGGTGCTTACGCCATGGCTTGCCGCATATTAAAACTATTCATACATATATAAACAGTGAGACGCAATTCTTTATTACTAATCTTGGTCAATAGAGCGGATATATAAAGTAAGATGTCAGTAATCTAGAACATCTGTAGTACAACTATGTGAAAAACTTACATTTTCGGATGAGCCATTATCTTGCTTATGTAGTGTCTCAATAGATAACATAAAATCTTGTTTCATATATTCATTCTGAAGAAAGAAGCAGACATTGTACATGTAGATTAACTCTTTAACACTCAGCCAGAAACAACTTCAGCACTGGTCTTGAGAAACATCCATTTGCAGACCAAGAGGACATTTTTGAAAATTTACTCCTGGAATGACTGGCTTGATACCCGAGCCAGTCATTCCAGTGGTAAATCTTCAAAAATCGTCTTCTCTTGGTTTGCAAATGGACATTTTCTACGAGAAAATTGAAATCGTTTTGAATAAATTTGAGGGTTAAATAGTTAAAGATAAAACTGGGCAGAAAGATCCTCTCATCAGTGGTGGTGTGAAATGTCGATTTGCAAATCAAGAGAAATATGATTTTTGAAAATTTACCACTGGAATGACAGACGCGATAACTGAGTCATTCTGGTGATACATTTTGAAAAAGAGCTACGCAAACAGTGCATAATATTCTACCATGACACAGCTTTATATTACCCCTTAGCTATGGCTTTACAAGTCAGGACCAAATGAAATCTGCCAATAGCAGTGAGCCCAAATTAAAATCCTACTGGCTGCTATGAAAACTTCTTAACTGATTTACAGTTAATTAAATACTCAAGAGATGGATGCTGTGGCATTTTATGGCAATTCAGAGGTCTTATGTTATTAAAACTAAAATGGCTCAAAATCAATCTATCAGATTTCAAAATTCTCTAGTTTCTAGGAGCATTGATGGATCTTGGACCAGATAGGTGGTGTGCCCAAATGAAGTAAACCTAAAGCCCTGCATGATGACAAAGCAGCGAGCGATCAGAAAATAGCGATTTCTTCCTCAAACCTAGACCCATCATTTTATGAAGTTTCAAAGCGATCCATTAAACAATCATGGAGTTATCATTTGAAAACCAATTTTCAAGCTGGATACTTCTTCTTCAAACCTAGTTTAATCACCTTTTGAAGTTTCAAAACAATCCAATAACAAGTTTTAATGAAACTCAACATATGCCCGCAGGCATACTTGTTTGAGGAATGCAAAATGTGAACAGTTTGTCTTTGATAAATGACACTTCGTCTACCCCTAAAACATATGCTCAACAAAAAATTGTGAAAGTAGGTTCAAAACCATTCAAGATATGGCTCGGACATGAAAATTGACAAATTTTAGCTTTTCCAGGGAGATAACTCTGGAAAATATGGGCGGATTTTGCTGAAATGAAATCATGACACTTCGCCTATCCCTAACACATCGGCTGAAAAAAAGAATTGTGAGTGTAGGTTCAAAACTCTTCGAGAAATGGCTCAGACAAGAAAATTTTGACGCATTTTAGCCTTTCAAGGGAGATAACGCTGGAAAATATGGGAGGATTATGCCGAAATGAAATCATGACACTTCGTCTATCCCTAACACATCTGCTGAAAAAAAAGTTGTGAGTGTAGGTTCAAAACTCTGAGCTCTGATCCGGACCAAAAAAATTTCAGGAAATATTGCAAAACAAAGTTAGTTGCACCAGCTGAACTGTTAAAAAAGTAAGTTATCTCCAGTACATATAGCCTGTGCTAAGTAGAGCAAGGCTTGCTCATGTCAACTAGAATGCATGGAACATTCCGGCTGCTAGCACATGTTTTATCACTCCTTTAACAGATTGTAGGAATTTAATAAAAACGTGTTAAATGTCATCTCCTGTACAAAATTTTAACACTTGATGCTTACCTATCACTGTCCTCAGGAAATTTTAATATAATAGGTAATTTATGCTCAAATAGCCTTTACTATTGTTTTGCATCTAGTAACAATCAAATAAATTTCTCGATTTTTAACGCTTCTAACTTAACTTCTGTGGTTATCAGACGAACTTCTCAATAAAGCAATAAATCGTTATCGACCAGTTTGTCCTTAAAGTTCTTATTTATGAAAGGTTTAACTGTATTACAAGAAAGTTTACTAGCTATACATGTATATAAATTATCAACAGAAACTGGAAAACATTTCATGTGATAACCTTTCAATATATAAATTTATGCTAAATAAATTGTCATCTCCAGTACACTGATTCGGTATAAGTTAATGATAGCTCCTTTTTCGATACTACATACATGTATCACAAATATGTACATAAATATTCAGACAGATGTTTAGAGCGATATTATTAAATGACTCAACTGCTATCTGACTACAGTTATTACTGATTCAAACTAGACAAGGTGATTAGCAAATCAGATTTTAGTGTTCCATTCTAAATTTTTAACTTAGGCTTGCGCGATTACGCGATTAAATTGAAAATTGCGATTATTTTTTAAATCGTGAATTTATATGATTAAAAATTCAATAATCGAATAATCGTGAATAATTCTACAGCATTAAATATTTCAAAACCTACCTTTTAATTATTCTTTATTGCGATCAGTCACGGAAATTTACATTTTGCTCAGCTCAGCTATTTTTGAAAATGTATCACTGGAATGACTGGCTCGAGAATCGAGCCAGTCATTCAAGTGATACAGTTTCAAAAATAGTTTTCTCTTGTCCTGCAAATCGACCTTTCTCAACATCATTGCAGCTTTTGTCATTGATATGCTTTTTTGCTGTTATAACTGGGTAATTTGTACTCAAGCTGATTAATCGAGTAATCACGATTATTATTAAATAATCGACCGTGATTACTGAAAGCAATAATCGCGCAAGCCTATTAAAAATATTGAGTCGTTTCCAGAAATTTCTGCCAGTTTCTTGAATTGCAGCATCAGCATAACCGTACAATTAGATCCATACTAATTTTGAATACCTGGATTTAAGCTTGTAATAATTATTTTATAGAGTTAAATATATATTGTATATTAAAAATGTCATCTCCATTACAGAAAAATATTGTTTGTCATAGATTCTTGATAAATGAGTTTGTTTTAAGTATCATAATATATAACATAGTATGTAGTAGGCAGCAAATGACATTAAGCCAGCAATACTGATATGACTGCAGCGATTCAAACAGGTTACACCAAGTACTTTAGGGAGATAGTGCAAAGTTAGAAATAAAAACATTTTAATGCATAGTTCCAATTAATGGCTATGTCAAGCTGAGAAAATATGTGATCTGTGCAATTCATGCCATGATGCTTGTTCAGGGCACCCATAACGTATCTGCAATGTTTAGTATCCAGATCATTATGTTAAATAAATTGTCATCTCCATTACATTGATCAGGTACTATAAGTTGTATGTTAATTAGACATTTTGTATAATACACATTACACATATATACAGACGCATTAAGTTGTACTAAGGCCTAGGTACCATAACTAAGATTACTTATTTAATTATTATTGTTTAGCGTATAACTGAGTAGACAAGTGGATTATCAAATCAAATCAAGTGTTCCATACTGAATGCTTAACTGAAACAATGGATAGACTTGTGAAAATTTCTGACATTTTCCTGTAACACAACATTATTACTATCGCCAGGGTTATAGACTGGTTGTTTAACTCTTAGCACTCTGATGTCAAAATATTAAAATTTTCAAATTAAATTAAAAGATGAACTGGTGTTCATTTTTAAACAAATTTGGTGGAAGATGGTGCTGTCAACCTCGTCCACATTTCTTTGCTATACTGGCACCGTAAAAAGATAGAATGTTGACATCAGAGTGGTAAGGGCTAAAAGCCTGGTTATACACTTTTACTAGCTATTTTAGAAAGTGACTGCATGTATCCTATCAACACGAAGTCAGATATATATATATATATATATATATTAAGGAGTAGCAAAGGTATTTTGAAACCAGAAGCAGTAATATGCCTTTAATGCCTTAATCTAGACAGCGAGTGATGTGGGATAATAAGGAATATTTAGCCAGATTTTAACATGAAAATGGTAACATTTCCAGGAATTGGCCACCTTGGACTATGAAACTATATGATTTATTTAGGTTATTATTATATTAAACAATTTAATCCTAAATACCAAGTGTCATATCAGTAATAGCTTGTTTTACAATACATCATGTTTGGATGGTCAGTAGACGAAAAACAGTCAGATATGCAGATACAACTGGATTTTACAGGATAATGTTTACGGTGTCACTGTTCATTTTGTGTGAAATGGAATTAGCAATAATCATTCTTTACAGAACACACTAGAAACTTTATTTGATCACCACTGTGAGAATTTTTACACAACACTTAGCGTGAAAGTGCCCATATATACAAAGCTCTAATGAGACCATGGTAATTCACAATGTTAGATGACAATAAAGTAACAATAAATGTAGATCCAACTTGTATAGATACTCACAGTAATAATAGTTCTACAATAAGGATAAGCATTCCAGGCTTCTTCATGCATTTCTAGAGAACCCTTGGGCGCTAACAAACGTATAAACTTTGGCACTTTGCTGCAAGAAATAAACACATATATTAATCAATACAGCTTTCATATCTCAAGTTCCAGCATCTGAAGCAACCACATAATGGCATACAACTAAGCTGTTGGATAATTTGAAATAATACCTGTTGGAGATCCCCCACCAGAAACTCCATGTGGGATGATCTGTAGTTTTATTAACCACTATAAAACATACTTACCGTTCAATCACTACTTGCTAAATCAACTACTCTGCATTTAGCCACCAGAATAAGATTTTTATACTTGCTTACATGCCCCCCCCCATATGCCTATTCCACTTCATCACACCCTCAACCAGGCTACTGGTAGGGAACACCCCCAGCATATGCCTTAGTAGAGACTGGCACCAGTCTGTACTCACTCCTTGGTGACACCTGTCATTAAGCACGCTCGCGCATGCGCATAGGAGCCCAAATAGGAAACGGATTCACTTTTCCAAATATGAGTGCAAAATAACAAACAGATTCTCAAATCATTCCCACGTAGTGATTGAATGGTAAGTATGTTTTATAGTGGTTAATAAAACTACAGCCCATCCCACAAGGGGGGGGGGGGTTGTTGGGGGTTGTTATTACACCACAAAAACACCTATACCGTTCAATCACTACTTGCTAAACCCATAGAATCGGTCAGTTCCCCACTTAATAAGTGAATAACCTTACTTAAAAAGTAGAGTCGATTCAGATTTCCAACCTGCAACTTGCATGACGTCATCCAATGCTGAGCCGGCGGAAAGAGCGAAGGATCGGATCTTTTAAAATCGGTTCAACGTTTATAGACTTTTAAGGCCCTGACAGGACACCGGAACTTAAGACCGCAAAAAAAACCGATAAAGATTTAAGAATAATTGGCTTGGCTGGGTAACGTTTAGACAGGGGGCTTCGATAAAAATCCCTTCTGGGATATAAAACTAAGCCGTCCCCAGATTTGATAAATTTGTCTTATTCTGAAGAAAGAGCATGAATTTCAGATCTTCTCCTGGCTGAAGTGGAAGCAACAAGGAAAAAACAGCCTTAACAGTCACAAATTTTACTTGAAGAATTAAGGCCAAATTCAAGGAAGGCAAGGGCTTAGCCACTGGAGGACGAACTTTAGCCAATCCTCTAATAAAACCATAGAAAATTTTCGTATCCTTGATATCGGCATTCAAGAGACAAGGAAGAGAAGAAGCCAAGGAAAATCTATAACCCCTAATTCAGATAACTGTAATGAATCGAAAAGAAATGATAAAAAATCTAACACCTGGGAAATGGAAACAGAATCGGACAAGAAACTATGGTCTGAACATCATTCTCCTAAGTCGACCCTTGTAAACTAGATTGGTCAACTCCCTCCTGGAAGAATCAAGGATTTCCTGAGATCTTGAAGAAAAATTGATCTCAGGGACTGGACACTCGATGTTCTCCAGATGCACAGATTTCTGGATTTGGATGAAGACATGTGCCCCTTACTTGAGAGATCTGGGGACACTGGAAGAAAACAATGAAAGTCTACCAGAAGATCGAGAAGGTCTACGAACCAGAACCTCTTCGGCCAAAATGGAGTTACCAGAAGAATTATGCAGAACTGGTCCCTGACTGGTTAGTGGGAAACATTCCTGTCCAGGACTGAGACAGGGCACCCACTGCCAAATCTGGACTTTTTGGAAAAGGAGACATGAAAGAGGAGATCTGTGCTTTCAGACATGTCACGAAGAGATCTACGTGGGGACGACCCCGATGCTGAAAAAATGGCTTTGGCAACCGACTTCTTTAACTGCCACTCGGAGTGGGCAAACTTGCCGAGTCTTGCCAACTGGACTGCAAGAAATTTCAGTCTGCCTGGACATGATTGGTTACTAGAAAAATTTCTGGTTCTTGCGGCACGGCAACAGAAGAGTCCAAATTTCCATACAAAGAAGGGAACACTTCATTCCTCCCTGTCTGTTGATGTAGGAAACTACTGTGGAATTGGCTGATCGAATCGAGATCTTGAGGCCTCTCACTCGATCCGACCACGAGAGGAGTCTTCTTGACAGCCCACAACTCCAAGACATTGATGTAAGCTGTCGACTCCTCAGGGGGACCAAAGACTGGAAATAAAGAGGGAGTTCCAAACTGCTCCCCAACCCTCCTGGGAAGCGTCTTTGAAAATAATCGCCTGGGGAGAGGTCTTGACTAATGGGACAACTATCGGAAGCAGAGAACGATCCTTCCAAAAGTCTAAATGAGGGATCAAGTGTTCTCTGATGGGAATCTGATGGAAAATAGAATAAACTGACTGCTTCCAGAGGGACATCAGGAACATTTGAAAGGTCTTCTCATCAGCACCGCCCAGAGAATGACATTCTTGACACTGCCCATCAAGCCTAGAACCCTGAGAAAAAATCTTGCCCTGACTAAGAGGTTGTCAAAATCTCCATAGCCAACAAGATTGCCTCCACCCTTGCCTCTGAAGGAAAGACTAAGCCCTGAGACTGGTCGAAAGAGACGCCAAGATGGGTGAAACTTGAGAATGAACTAGGCTTGACTTTTTGAGAATTATAATCCAACCAAGCATGCATGCCAAACTACATCCTCTGGAATAATTCTTGAAAGAGATGAATGTAGAAACTATACTCGAGGAAATAGATGACCAAGGATAAATTGTCTGAATTGATAGATGATGAAGAATTCCTGCTGCAGCTGAAAACTATGCAGAGGGATTAAATCCTGGGCCTAAATTTCCTTGTAAAAAATTTGTCTACAGACAGCTACATGACTCTAGATATGAACTCTTCCTTTAGCAAGAAAGAAAATGGAAATGAATTTCTGAAATCTTTCAACATAATAAATGAGACCCAGAAAGATGTAGCGAGGCTAATTTCCACCTATTTCAGAATACGGGGGATTAGCTTGGTGGAAATAGCTCAGCTACACTTCAGGATGAGACGACGGTTGAAGACACTTTAATAAGCAATAAGCAAGATCATTCTTCAAATATTACTGATATTAAACTTTTAATAATTCTAAACTTTACTTCAAGCGATAATACTGGTGAAATTAAACATTACAAACAGTAATTATCTATCTATAGAAAACTATCTCTAACTCTAGGAATCTCTATATCTATCTCTATAATGATGTCTCTAATCAGTCTGACTATAAATCTATCTCTCATCTCTAGCTTTGACTCTCACTGTTACTCTCACTCACTCTATCTGTCAAATATACAAATTCATCTACATTTTATAGCTAGTAGTAACTAAAGTAAACAGGAAGGTAGTGAAGAGACATGTTCGAAATAAGTTCAGAACATGTCTAAAATCATTAATAATTTGATTAAAGAATCAAGTTTTTACTAATAGTATTTGTGGATACAGGATTTATGCAATTCTATGAAATAAATATAATTAACCACTTTCATTCTGTATACGTGCTGACAGTATTTTACTCTGACAAATTCAGAAAATCCTGATGACTATTTTGAAAACAATCAAAGCGAAAGTTGTTTCTGCTTGAGGCAGCAACAGCTTTCAGTCAAATTATTTCCAAAATAATATGCAGGTTTCTTATGCCAATGTCTTGAAATCATGTTTGTGGGGATTAGAATGAAAATGGTTATCAGATTATGAACATGTATTTTCAGATGTATGTTATTATATATAAAGGTTCAGCATACACATGTCTTGGAATACTGTCATTTATTATGTCCACACTGCAGGCTGGGTCGCTTTAATTGTCCTGGCTATTAATTGGGCCATTGTCCTCAGTCCATTATAGTCATATGACTCAGCTGGTCATAATTATGAACATTTTAATTTATGCTGGTTAAAATCAATACTATATACATGTAACTCCACACATAATTTCCTATACCTGGCCTAATAGCACCATGACAAGTAGATGCCAGAACAAGGTCAATAAAAATATATAAAGCGATAGAGCAAGAACACACACTCTTCATTTCTAGAAAATCGCAGTGAGTTAAAAATGTGATTGGTTAATGAGCATTGAAGACCTGTCACTAAAGACTGTGATTGGTCAATGGGCACTTAAAACCTGTCCTTAAAGATTGTGATTGGTTAATGGGCACTGAAGCCCTGTCACTAAAGACTGGGGTTGGTTAATGAGCACTGAAGACCTGTCACTAAAGACTGTGGTTGGTTAATGAGTACTGAAGACCTGTCCCGAAAGACTGTGATTGGTTAATGTGCACTGAAGACGTGTCACTAAAGACTGTGGTTTGTTAATGAGCACTGAAGACCTGTCACTAAAGACTGATTGGTTAATGAGCACTGAAGACCTGTCACTAAAGACTGTGATTGGTTAATGAGCACTGAAGACCAATCACTCAAGACTGTGATTGTTTAATGCGCAGTGAAGACCTGTCATTAAAATTTGGGATTGATAAATGAGCACTGAAGACCTGTCACTAAAGACTGTGATTGGTTAATGAGCACTGAAGACCTGTCATTAAAGACTGGGATTGGTTAATGCAGGCTGTACTTCAGTGAATATGTCCTACATGCATGCTTACGCTTCCAGAACTGGAGGACAAATGATTATTTACACGTGTAGGCGGGTTTGTTTTGTTTGAGAAATCCTGGTCTATACAGACAATAGACTAAACGAATAAGGCGTCCAATAGTTACAAAGATTATGGAGTCAGGGAATCGCATGCTGGGTAGTGTTGCTTGCTAGGTAGCATAGCATGCTGGGTAAATTGAAAGGAAATCAGCAGGCATCTCATATCTTGTGCAAAAGTATCTATATTTAATGAGACATGAGAACTTTAACAATCTCTGGTTATACGTGTAGCAAAGATAACGAATAGGGTATTATGGGGTATGAAATATACATGTAAATAAATTTTGATATTGATTTTTGTTTATGTTGTATATAGACATTAATCATTGATATATTTTGATTTTGATATGGCTTGTAAATAGATAGTAATTAACTTTACTGTTTAATTCTTTGTGAGAGAAGCAAATAGAAATGTCTGCTACAGTAAAATTACTTACAAAGAATTTCTTGCCTTTTTTAAGGATCCAAATCCCCAAGGCCAAGTGAGTACGACCAAAACATGCCCGACCAATTATTCCCACCACCGCCACAGTATCATAGTGTTAATGCCTTGCTGAAATTGAATTACTTACTGTATCTGTCATTTGCCTCAACCAAACCCTGTCAAAAGATTGCTATCTTTAATTTTTGGTTCTAAAGCACGAGACCATTATAGAACATTTCTAAGTATCTGATCTAGACTCTAGGGTAAATTGAGGGACTGAAAAGGGACTCTTTTGGAGTCTCTTTTCAGTCCCGGGCAAAAATGCCAGACTGAAGAGCCGTCTTTCAGTCCTCAACTGCATAAATGGAATGGGGGACTGAAAAGGGATACCTAAGGAGTCCCTTTACAGTCCTTATTCGCATTAAATTGGAATGGGAACTGAAAAGAGACTCCTATGGGGGTTGCAATACTAAATTGAGGACTAAAAAGGGACTCCTTAAGGAAGTTGCCTTTTAAAATCATGATTTAAAACACCCAGTAACATGTGTATATACATATGGGTGAGCATTAAAGGTTTTAACTGTCTGCCTGCTGCATTTCTGCAGACATTTTCAATGGGGTTTACAATGGATATACTGAATATTTTGAAAACAATTTGACTGAAAGTTAATGGTGGCTGAACCACCAGCAACTTTCAGTGAAATTGTTCTCAAAATATTCAGCATGTCCAGAGTTATTGCCCATTGAAACTAATATCTGGTGGCTAGTTAATGATGCCTGTGCGTACCTAAATGTAATTATTATGAAATAGCACACGCTATTGAGCTTTTACGCATTCTACCTGTGACCCAGAAAATGGTTAAATACATGTACTAGCCATTTATTAATAAATCAATATACATTTCTCCTTAATACATGTAGGTGTATATACAATGGATTAACACTTTTAGGCCTACAGATCTAATATCTTAATAAATGATTGATACTGTAAGAAATACCACATTAAATAATTTCAAAAGAACTTTTCTGGAAGCTGTTGTTATCATAGTCAGCACGAGTACCCAGTTGAATTAGTGTCTAAGTATTCAATAGCTCTTGTAGCATTGCCATGAAATTGAGACGCATGGGATTTCAATGTTGATTGGGTTAATGATGAACAAACATGGTACATGTATTAAATATGAATGAGTTTTATTGTAATTCAAATTGAAATATTGACAAGAAATGAATGAGAATATTTATTAACTCTTGAAATTCCAGTGTCTCACTTACAAGACGACGATCAATACAAAACCTATTAACTCTTCAACCCTCGAATTTATTCAAATTTTTTTTGATTTTCTCATAGAAAATGTACATTTGTAGACAAAGAGAACCAAGCCAGTCATTACAGTGTAAAATTTTCAAAAATAGTCTTCTCGTGGTCTGCAAATGGACATTTTATATGAGAAAATTGAAATTCTTTTAAACAAATTTAAGGGTTAAAAATCTATTCGACCGGCTCCTGAAGTGGAGGTTGAAGATTTTGAACATAAATAGATTGAAAGATATTGCTGTCTTAGACAATTACATACATGTACATTGAAAAGACTCAAGAATACATTATCTCTGAATACACATTTCCACCCTCTGTCACGCATGACCCGATAAATTTATTCATACTCCTTTGATCGCTCAGAGAATTACATCTATGCCTATATACAGTAATAAAAAGCAAATATTCAAACGGTGAAGGATTTGCTCAGTGCAGGAATGAGTAATGCGGAGGAAATCAATAATGCATTTCACCATACAAGTATGTACCAGATGGAACAATCATGAATCATCCCGGGATACAATACTATATACAAACTTATGATTGATAGACTTCCAATTGGTCATGTAGCAATGTCGCCCGAGGACCAATATAGTGGATATCAATTCTTCCTACCAAAGAGTATACAGGGCGACAAGGAAGCTGAAGCTGATGGAGGCTCCACATACCCCATGACAACCTTGATTCAGTCATGTATTCCATTAGGAACTAAAAGCTGGAGATCTGTATCCCAAGAGGCGGTGCAAAGTACTCCCATTGCCACCAGACATGTGACATGAATACAGCCAGAGAAACATCATGACAATTCAAATATTTCCAACTGGTCACAAAGCATGTTGTACATGCCCAAGACAAGAGGTCCAAGGGGCCTGTGTCGCTCACCTGGAGCATTATGCATTTTTGTCACAATTGTTAGTGGGTGGTTTAGGAGTAGTCTTCTAAGTGAGTTTGTGGACATTTTTGCAAGTCCATTATTGCCGCCAAACACGCTACATTTTGATTGGTCCACTTCTGCCATGTTTCTGACATACCGCCATCCCTTGAAAAAACTTCAATGGCACTCAGTGCTTAATCATATCTCTCAAATTTCGGCCCAATCCGCTCAGTGGTTCTGGAGTCATTTTGGCAAATTTAGGTTATCCAAGATGGCCACCAAACCATTTGGCCAATCAAGTTCCCTTGAAACAAACTTGGTGCAGCTCTTGCCTTAGATGATATTTCATGCATTTTGAATTGATCCCATAGCGATATTGGAGAAGATTTTTAGACATTTTAAAGCGTCCATTTTTTTGGACGGATCAACCTCTCTTGAACAAACTGTAATGGCCCTTAGTCCTTAATCATATATCACAATTTTTCGGCTTGATCGCTTCAGCAGTTCTGGGGAAGTTGTTTTTGCGAAAACGAGGTCATCCAAGATGGCCGCTGAACCATTTAGTCAATCAAGTTCCTTTGAACAAACTTGGGTCAGCTTTTACCACAGATCATATTTCATGAGGTCTGAATTGATCCCTCAAACGGTTTTGGAGAAGATTTTTAAAGACATTTCTAAAAATCAGCCGAAATCCAAGATGGCCACCGGCCAAATTGGCCAATCGGCTTCGTTTAAACAAAATGGAATCTCTATGCCCTAAGGATGCTTCCTGCCAAATATAATTGAAATCGGCCCAGTAGTTCTCGAGAAGACATTTTAAATTTCCTATTGCTTTAGTATGGGAGCTTTTGGCGGGAAAATGATCCAAGATGGCCCCAAACCATTTATCCGATAGTTTCCAAAATCGCAAATTTGAGATATTTCAGCCTCAAAGTCCTTCAAATAAAAAAATCCAATATGGCTGCCAAATATATTTTGATTGGCCCACGGCGGCCATGTTTTTTGACGGATCAACTTCTCTTGAACACTTTACTGGCCCTTAGTCCCTAAGCGTATCTGCCAAATTTCGGCCTGATCCCTTCAGCGGTTCTGAAGAAGTCATTTTCGCTAAAACTAGGTCAACCAAAATGGCCGCCGAACCATTTGACCAATCAAGTTCCCCATAACAAACTTGGTTGAGCTCTTGCCATATTTCATGAGGTTTCCTTCAATCCTTCAAGCGGTTTCAGAGATTTTTAGAAGTTTCTAAAAATCGGCCAAAATCCAAGATGGCCACCGGCCAAATTGGCCGGCGGCTTCGTTTGAACAAACTTGGATCCCTATGCCCTAAGGATGCTTCATGCCAAATATAATTGAAATCGTCCCAGCGGTTCTTGAGAAGTCATTTTAAACGAAAAGTTGACAGACGGATGATGGCCACACGACGGACAATCGCCACGACATAAGCTCACTTGCCCAGGTGAGCTAATAATTGATATCACAGCGTCATACCAACAGAATGCAGGCGAATATAAGCAAGGCGCAGTGGATGTAACTCATGGCATCATTGATTCAGGTGATTCTGCAGCAGCATATATGTACAGGAGCTTTGTTAGGCAAAGGCCTAATTCCACACACCAATACATACAATGTAGCTAGAGTAACGATGAACATAAACCAGACTCGACGTATCTCAGCTGCCACAACACCACCGATGCCTCTACTCGACGTATCTCAGCTGCCACAACACCACCGATGCCTCTACTCGACACATATCTCAGCTGCCACAACACCACCGATGCCTCTATGAATTTCTACTCTCAATTGCAAGAATGTAATTACTACTTCTGAATGTGTTCAAGAACTTCTTAAATATATGGATGGACATTCTGTGCATATTGTCAATATAAAGCATTGGCTCGTCACCTGACAAATGAAATTTCATAAGGACTTTGATCCAGCATTTATCGTCACCTCTAAAGCAACTAAGATTGCAATGATCCAATATCATCTGTTAACTCATTCAATCCCAATGACGACTACAGGCGTCATAAATAGAAATGTTGTTCGATCCCAATGACGACTATAGTCGTCATAGATTTTAGCTAAGAGGGTGTGTACGCTCAGAAGGTGTGTCAGCAAAACGAATGCTCATTGGTGAAAACTAATTTCACAAGCCAATAAAAAGTTCTCTGACCTTTAACCTGGTACCGCATTCATATTCATGTCCAGTACAAAGATTTATGGGAATTTGCTTTTAATTCCCACATAAATCGCCGTAAACATAAGTGATATTCGTAAGTCCGCAAACCAACTTTGAACGATTCGTGCCGCTATCAATTTAAATAGATTTGAGACAAGATTTATCTGAACATAGTCATAATTTAGTGCTTTAGCTTTTTACTTAGAAAATCGTGATATATTGACAGCCAACCTCATTCGGATATCGAGAGTGACATCTTTGATTTGAATTGAAATTTTAGTGGTCACTATATTATCTGACTCAATCCTCTAAATATCAGTCGAATTCATTAAAATCGTCACTGACATCCGCATTATAAGACATTTTACTAACGGATATTGAAGATTTTGTAAAGTAGCGAGAAATTAGTTCGAGAAGAGAATTGAAGCGATGACGTTGTTAACAAAATTCCCGCTAAGATTTAGACCCGATTAATAGAAATACCCAATAAATGAGTAGGCCGAGTCACAGCCGAGTCCGCTAAACAGCTCTTACATTCCTCAACAGAAATACCGGAGTCACATAAATGATTGAATAAAACCCGCACATTACGTCAGCTCATGCATATTAATGCGCGATAGAAATGCCATTTTTAGAGGAATTTGGTTTCTCCATCGATCAATACTTAACATTACATTACTTATTGATAATACAGCTACCCTGATAGCTGTGCTCTAGGAATATAGATTTATAAAGCTATACCGGCTCCTGGAACCGGGTACCCTGTTCCCAACAACCAGGTACCCCGCCTGCCAGAGCCGCCCATTCTTGTTAAGACAAAGTAACTCTGTTTATTTTTATTTGTTTTATTTTTATTTCTCCAAGTATCACACACTTCACTAGTCAGACAATCAGCGATTCTTCTAATTAATAAATCAATCTAACAAATGATAGCCGACATGGATGAATCCAATCTGTCAATCAAGTATATGATGTCATAATCAATTGTCACATGTAGGCTGACATCACAATCATAATTGGAATATTATTAATTGGAATATTGGCCATCAGTTGTACAAAATGTTTATTTACCAGCAATAGTCTCCCCCCCCCCCCCACCCCAGTCAAACTAGTTTCAAAATATTCAACAAATTAGCTGTATAGTTACATGTACCAAGAAATTTGGTTTCTGGGAATCTAGGGTTCAAAGTATATAATTTGATCCCAAGTCCCAACATGCGCAAAACATGGGCGGAGCTTAGCTATAGATTTTTGATTTAAACATATTTTTATTGTTCTAAGAGACAATTGGGATTGAATCACACAAGTTGTTTACAACTTAGTTACGATTCGCTCCCTACATAGATATAAAAGAGTAATAATGGGGGCAGTGTAGTGTAGGTTCAGAAACATAAGTACATATATACAATTGGAAATGCAACAGAGAGATCCACTGCCAGTAGAGGGCAATGCCAGCGCTGGGACGTAAAATGCCCTAAAGGGTATCCCATACTGGCGCAGCGATGCGGCCTCATAGAAATTCACTCTGGCGCACCCCCAACAGCGCACACGCCAGCAGTGCTGCGCTAATGTGTTCAACTGGGGGATCCGATGTGCCGGAGTGGTCCCCTGCCGCCGAAGACCCATGCTATAGATGGGTGGGGCATAGTTAAACCTCTGTGTGTGCACGTGATTAGTTCTTCTGTATGATGTATTTAAAACATAGAACACTGCCATTGAAAAAACATTGAACTCAATGTATTATAGTTCTCAATGTTTGTAATCAATTGTAATACGTCAAACATATGTACATGCAATAAAGAATCATGATCTGTATCTGTAGCATCCACAACTGCAGTAAAACTTGTGTTACAAGACCACCAAACAATGCCAATGGAAAATATTAATTGAAATAATTAAGAATTGGTCCCAAGTATGCCAAGGATAGTACGAGTAGGTTGAAGCAATTCCGATATCCAATCAACAGCTTAACATGGCAAAGTGACCTTGACCTTTGACCTCAATCAATGCCATTGTGCTGCTGAAAATACACAAAACAAATGTGGCACACTAAAGTTGTGACTTGTGACATACACAGCTTTTCCCGAAATGTCAAAAATTTGACATTGTGGTACTGACTGATTTATGCTAGTTGTGACTAACAAGTAAAACACCTTTTTACCAAGGTCAGTGGCCTTGACATCATAGACCTCAATGTCACTGCTGCATCTACTTGATATTGGTCATTAGTGTCCAAGTTAATTTCCAATATGGTGAACTAATCCTGGTGTAGTAAGAATGTGTCGGAAACATGCTCCCGGGTTCTAATACCTGTGTCCAGAGTGCAGTTAATAATCCGCTCTCAGATCGTGGCATAACCATGGCAAAGAAATAGTGTTAACCCTTTCACTGATGAGTTCCCCATATCTCATTTTCAAGGCAAACCATACAGGAAAACTGTTGAATATTTTAAAATTAATTTGACTGGAAGCCGCTGCTGCCTTTCACAGCAACAGCTTCCAGTCATATTAATTTCAAAATATTCAACAGAATATGTTTTATATTGTAAAGAATAAACTTTCAGGGATTTGTCGGTCAAAGGGTTAATAACCCCATTACACAATTGTTTGTAATGTCGCCGCTTATTGTTTCTATATAAATATGGCCACTGTGTCTCTGTCCACCTTTCCATTCGATCAGGTATGTGTTGTGTTGCAGATTCATTTTCCCCAGTCCTAAACCACGGAGATTGGTACGTGGGTTCTCGAGTGAGAAACCACAGGGAGCGGTCAATGGAGGGATGCAAAGGCAGCAACTAACCACAGCCGCCCTCTTGCCATTGTACCACCCAACTGAGTGGCCAGTCTCTACATTAATTATTCATTGTCATCTGTCATTGCACATGTGCGAGTGACCTTTGCAAGACCACTATAGAGACAGGTTTTAGACCTCTTGACCATTAACTAACCATTTAGGCCCCACTTTCCTTCATGAAAATTTTAATTTTCTCATTGAAAATGTTTATTTGCAGATAGATTTTTTTTTTTTTATTTAGTATTCGATTGACTGGCTCGGTTATCGAGCAAGTTATTCCCGTGATAAATTTTCATCTTCTCTTGATATGGAAATGGACAGTTCTCAAGACCACTACAGAAGCTGATTTGGCCGACTTGAGTTGTAAATGGTTATTTTCAAAATGTATAGTAGTTTGTGGCAAAAGCAACAAGATCAATCAGAGATTGCAGACTTTTTTCACCATCCTCTTTTTGTCACATTGTAAAGTTTTCAGATTTCATCCATATTTTTTCCTGATTTTTTTTGTATTACGGCTAAAGTCATGGAATCATAAATGGATGTCACATCCTGTCATGTGTTAACAGTGAACCAAACCAGACTAGTAGTTTCCAAGATATGCACTGATACCGAATTTGACATTCTATGGACTCCCCAAAATCCATAAGGCTAACATTCCTCTGAAACCCATCGTTGCCAGCATTGGATGCATCACATCTCAAGCCTCGAAATCTCTCACACACTTCCTGAAATCCCCCCACAGAAACCCCTTGCGGGTTGGTCTATTGTTTTATTAACCACTATAAAAACATACTTACCGTTCAATCATTACTTGCTAAATCAATTATCTGCATTTAGCTACCAGAATAAGATTTTTATGCTTGCATACACTCCTCCCCATGCCTATTCCTATAAATATGGACCCTCAACCAGGCTACTGTTTAGGTCCATCTCCAGTATATTAACTGATATAGACTGGCACCAGTCTGTACTCACTCCATAGTGATGCCTGTTACTAAGCGCGCTTGCGAAACAAATTCACTTTTCTGAATCTAAGTGCCAAATATTATAGGCAAATTCTCAAATCAATTCCACGTGGGGTGGCTGAGACCGGGTCATAGTGATTGAACGGTAAGTATGTTTTTATATAGGTTAATAAAACAACAGACCAACCCGCAAGGGGGGTCTGTGGGGGGTTGTTATTATACCACAAAAACATCCATTACCGTTCAATCACTACTTGCTAAACCCGTAGATTTGGTCAGTGCCCCCCTTAAAACATTAGGTGGGAGGCGATTTGAGAATCAACAAACAAGGATAAAAAATCAAACCAATCTTATCCAAATGTTAATAACATAACATAATAGTGCATTTAAAGCAATCACACTGTGATTATCAAATAAGGAAAACTTGAACTTAGAGATAAATAAAACCCAAAATAAACTCTCACCATTTTTTACAGACGCACAGTCGTAACGAAAATGGCGAGATGTGCTTGGTAAATGGTCTTCAGCAATTTTGGTTAAAATCGTAATATTACGAAAGAAGGAGCCTGCTGCACTCTGATCTTTGAGATAAAAGGTTGTAAAAGAGGATTCAGATTTTCATCCTGCAACCTGCATGACTTCATCTAAATACGAACCGGCAAAAAGTGCATAAGATGAAGCCATTCCTCTAACATCGTGAGCTTTAATATGGGAGAGATTAATTTGTTCCGGAGAAGCAATCTCGTAACAAAGCTTAATCGTCTCCCAAATCCATCAGGATATCATAAACTTTGAGACTGGCTTAGCTAACTCTTCCGCATAAGAGACCCATAAAAGGGATGGATCAAATCTTTTGAAATCAGTTCGCTGTTTGTACAGTACATTCTTAATGCCCTAACAGGATACCAGAGTTTGTCGAAAGGCAAAAAAGACGATAATGATTTTAAAATGATCGGACTAGCAGGAAACCGGTTAGACTGAGTTTTAGATAAAAAATCCCTTCTGGGATATAAAACTAAACCGTCTCCTGAAACTATACATCTCTCCCTTTCAGCAGAAAAAGCATGAATTCTGAATACCTTCTAGCAGAGGCCGTTAATAATAATAGAGGAAAGAGGTTCAAAATGACGGCCTGCCAGCACTTGAAGAACCAAAGCCAAGTTCCATGAAGGTAAAGGCTTAGCTATCGGAGGACGAATATTGCCTAGACATCTAATAAAAACTATTAAAGGTCTTAGTGTCCTTGACATCGGCATACAGAAGGCAAGGAAGGGAAGATGCCAGACAAAATCTATATCCCCTAACCGTATTAGCTGATAAATGTAAGGAATCAAAGAGATATGTTAAAAAGTCTAATATTTGGGGAATAGAAACAGAATCAGGCTCCAAAAATTTTAAGTCGACACTTGTAAACTCTGCGGGTCGACTCTTCAGCCTCTCACCAACCCAGATTATCAGCCTCTTGAAGATCATGTTAGACACCACCTATTTCGTTCAGAATGGTTACTTCTACCACCAAATTCATGGAGTAGCTATGGGCTCATCAGTGTAGCCAGTGATCGCAAACTTTTATATGGAATCCTTCGAGCACCAAGCACTTAGCACAGCCACAGATCCCCCAAATTTCTTGTGGATGACACGTTCACATGCCTGCACCACTACAACATCCAACCTTTCACTGATCACCTCAACAGTATCGACCAATGCATCCAATTCACCAGCGAAGTCGAAGATGGCCAGATTACCTTCCTGGACGTCTTGGTACATGTCAATGATTCTGGACATCCACACACAAGCATGCACATCTCCACACATGCATGTGTACACATCTGGACACATATATAGTCAGCCCACTTAACCCTTTAACACTTATATCAGGCAAAAACGGCTTCTGTAGTGATCTTGAGAAATGTTCATTTGCCGAACAATAGAAGACAATTTTTGAAAATTTATGACTGGCATGACTTCCTAGATAACTGAGCCAGTCATTCCAATGACTGCCTAGTTAACTGAACCAGTCATTCCCATGGTAAATGTTCAAAACTAGTCTTCTCTTGGTCTGCAAAAAATTTAAGTGTTAAACAGTTAATAGAGCACTGCCTTGACCTGGAACCTTTAATGACGGCTTTCTAACATGTCAAATGTTATGCTATAGAATCCAATGCTACACGTAGTGGACAGATGCATGGGTGAGAGTATAAGTCCTAGATATCCCCATTGATGATGTCATGGGACAGACATTAACCAGATTAACTTACTGTATGACCTGCTTTCACTAAATCAACTGACATCTTCTGATTGTGACATGATGACTGACATATTAATGTGACATCAGGTGGATGATGAATCTGCTTGCTTGATAGATCGAAAGAATAAAATTATGTAATATGGAAAATTACTTTCCTCTCAGTGATATAGTATTTCTTTGAGTGTAGCTTTTGTGACCATCGCGGCCACTTCTACATTACACTGTCAGTTCTTATGGAGTCATGAGACAGCATGGATTGGGATACGGCTGGTGTACAGTAGTCTCTACATCAAATTCTACGTTTGGAGAGCCAGGAGAGGTAACTAATTTTACTTAGTAATAATTATCCTGGGCTCGGGATGAACATATTTGGAAGTGAATAACAAGTACCAATCAATGCTGTCATGCGACTCCACACGAACTGACCAGAGTGACGTAGCCAGCGACCGTCAGTCACCGAGATTATCATAAAAGCTACATTCAGCAGCGTGAGAAGCGCATGTATATGTAAGTATTACCTACCTCTGAAGATGATAAATCTTGTGTGTGAATTGTCCTGTTGTATAAGATAGCCCATCAGCTTCAAGCGGACTCTTTGGTAAATGTACATGCTGTGTTATATCAAATGGTTCATTCGCTAAAACTTCAATTCCTTCACCGCCTCCTGTGTTGTTTTTGCTCGCTTCAGCCACTGAGAACAACTGTGCCACCTGGTACTGAAAGTGCAGTCAAATCATAACTACAGGTAATTTCAACTGCTGCACCAGACAATCATTTCAATGGGCAACAACTCTAGACCTAATGAATATTTTGAAAACGATTTGAGTGAAAGTTGCTGGTGGCTTAGCCACCAAGAACTTTCAGTCAAATTGCTTTCAAAATATTCAGCATCCATAGTTAAGCCCCATGGAAATGTATTCTGCAGAAATTCAGCATGGATATAGTTAATCTTTCTGACCAGTATGCAGGATCAGCATGGATATAGTTAATCTTTCTGACCAGTAGGCAGGATCAGCATGGATATAGTTAATCTTTCTGACCAGTATGCAGGATCAGCATGGATATAGTTAATCTTTCTGACCAGTAGGCAGGATCAGCATGGATATAGTTAATCTTTCTGACCAGTATGCAGGATCAGCATGGATATAGTTAATCTTTCTGACCAGTAGGCAGGATCAGCATGGATATAGTTAATCTTTCTGACCAGTAGGCAGGATCAGCATGGATATAGTTAATCTTTCTGACCAGTAGGCAGGATTAGCATGGATATAGTTAATCTTTCTGATCAGTAGGCAGGATCTACATGCACCTACATTTGCACAGAAATAGACAAGCAGGTTTTATCCACAGGCACGCATAGGGTCAGTGGTTTTATCCATAGGCCACATAGTGTTAGTGGTTTTATCCACAGGCACACGTAGGGTTAGTGGTCTTATCCACAGGCACACATACAGTTAGTGATCTTATCCACAGGCACACACAGGGCTAGCGGTCTTATCCACAGGCACACATAGGGTCAGCGGTTTTCTGCGATAACGGAAAATACACAGAATTCATGGAATTGGTAATTTTAAACGGAAAAATGATTTTCAAATGGAAACCAACAGAAAACAACATTTTCTGGCAAAACATTTGTAAATTCAAATGGAAACGTTCAAGCAAAAACTCACATGTTACAGGCATTTTCCTCATGAGACATTTTTGCGTAAAATTGTACATTTTTATCCACCCATACCTTAGCCACCCTACAAATGCCCTAACTTTGTACTGCTCAGGCACTACATGTAATAACACAATGCACAACATAAATTCAGCAGTTTTATTGACTTTATTAAATGTAATGTATGCAGCTTTGATGACATCTAAGTTTATTAAACAGAATCAGCAATTTTGAGAAATGAAAAATGGCAAATGTTGAAATGGAAAACCACTGTCCCTCCACCCCTCTAGCACTGAACGACGCATGCATTTAAAATTCACACCTAACAATTCACAACAAGAGGCCCAATGGGCCTGTATCGCTCACCTGGAACATTGGCATTTCAACTAATCTTACATAAGTTTTACATCCATCGGTATCACTTCCAATGACTTTCAGTCAAATGGTTTAGTTTTTGAGATATTGACAACAATCTTTGGACTGTTTTTTTGCATTAGTGATTTTGAACAATGTTTAAGTGAAAATAGATGATACCAGTGCTAACAACAGCTAGTTTCTTAACTGTCTCACTGCTGCAAGCCAGTGCAGCCAATAATTTCAATTTTCAAAAGCTCTTGACTTGTTTAATATTTTGAAAACAATTCGACTGAAAGTTGTTGGCGGCCTAGCCACCAACAACTTTCCATCCAATTGATTTCAAAATATTTATCAGGTTCAGAGATATAACCTTTGGAATATGTCGTCTGCAAAAACTCAGCAGTCAGACGGCTACTAGAGGTTCAAATACAATTGAAGAAAATGGTCTCTAAAGGCAGGTAGGTGGCTTTTATAGCAAGTTATTCCTCCCACCACCACACAATCCATTTAACACATGTGCATCTGGCTGAATCACCAAGTTAGCAGCAGGGGTAGGGTGAGCTGGAGTTGATTTAGAAAATAATTTGACTGAAAGTCATTGGGCAGCAGCAACAACTTTCATTGCTGCCTAAGGCAGCAACAACTTTCAATCAAATACATTTCAAAATATTTTTACGAGCATAGATGTCAGAGCACATAATACACATGTTAAATATTTAGCCAGTGATGGAAGGTTAATCTGTTAATTGGAGTCTAATCTATGCCAATAAAATCTGACATGGTGATAAATCAGTGGATGGTGAGAACAAACCTGTATTTTCCCTATGAAAGTGACAATGCAAATATTTAAGGGGTGATAACTCTGGCATTTGATGTCCTATCAGTTTAATTTTCACAACACAGATATTAGATTCTGACATTAACATTGTGACCAACTTTGGTGTCAATCCGTTAAGATATAACAAAATGAGCCACCATTGTTGGTGATGGACAGACAGATGGATGGATGGAGGGACATACAGAAGACGGACGGGCTCATCGCTATACGACAGCTGACTGACAAGTAAGCAGAGTTAAGAAAACCAATTTCGGCTTCAAAATCCATCAAATAAAAAAATGGAATATGGCAGCCAAACACGCTAAAATTTGATTGGTCCACAGCGGCCATGTTTTTTACCTATCAACTTCCCATGAACAAACTTTAATGGCCCTTAACCCATAATCATATCCCCAAAATTTCAGCCCGATCCATTCAGCGGTTCTGCAGAAAAAGTTGTTTTCACGTAAACTAGGTCATCCAAGATGGCCGCTGAACCATTTGGCAAATCAAGTTCCTTCGAACAAACTTGGTTCAGCTCTTGCCCCATATGATATTTCGTGAGTTTTGAATCGATCCACCATGCGGTTTCGGAGAAGATTTTTAAAGACGTTTCCTAAAATCGGCCAAAATCCAAGATGGCCACCGGCCCAATTGGCCGATCGGCTTTGTTTGAACAAACTTGGATCCCTATGTCCTAAGGATACTTCCTGCCAAATATAATTGAAATCGGCCCAGTGGTTCTTGAGAAGAAGTTGTTTAAAGAAAAAAGATGACGAATGGATGGATGCCGGACAGACAACGGACGATCACCATAGCATAAGTTCACTTGGCCATTCTGGCCAGGTGAGCTAATAACCATTAACCCTTAAATTTTCTGATAGAAAAGGACCATTTGCAGACGAAGAGAAGACTATTTTTTAAAATGTACCACTGGAATGACTGGCTCGGTTATCGAGCCAGTGATTCCACTGGTAATTTTCGAAAATAGTCTTCTCTTGCTCTGCAAATGGCCATTTCTCAAGACCACTGCTGGAGCCATTTTTGGCTGATATGAGATAGAAAAATAAAACATTTTGGACACATGTAAATTCCAATTGAAGACTATCAAGATTTTCACCATAAAAACGCAGAAGTTAGACAAATCTCGCTAAGAAACACTAAATTAAATCAATCTTCCGATAAAACCTGTCTCAAATTGACTTAAAATATGTGATGCGAATCGTTCAAAGTTGCAAAGCGTGTAGGACATGCGCGCAAAAAACAATTACAATGCTGAGATAATGAATTTGCCATGATTCCATTCACTCGACATGAATATGAATTAAACACTGGGATAGACAAGACATAAACAAAGCATGCTTCAGCTGTTGAAACGCGCTCTGGACTTCACAAATTCACAAATCCCGACTACATTTTGATACATGCGATTAACTTTTTATACACGCGAGTGTAAAAAACACAATCCCAACTAAGTTTTCCATAAACAAGTGATATTTTATACATGTGGTCCATTTATAATTTCGTCAATCAGGATCCAAAGCCCATGAATTCCCAACCACCCACTCCCTCCCACACACACACACCCCCCTCCCCCACCGCAACCCTGTGTCAGACTAGACATGATTTACTTGATTTTTTTTTTTACTGAGGTGTACTGTATGATACGCGTTCACATAAATTTGACAATATTTCAATTTCTCGGACACTTGTCAAATTTTAGCATGAAATCTTAAATGTTTTATACTGGTACTGTAGTTTTCCAATCCTGGAAATTGGTTTCTTATAATTCCCGACTTTTTCAAGACTTCAATCCTTGCACACAAACCCTGATTAATTCTGAACATCAATTGATTAATTTAATTTTTAAATCCTTTTTATAATTTTTGAAACATTCCTACATTTCTAGAAAGCATAATACACACAAGTATATAGAGCTCCCAGCTTATGTCACTCAATGATCCTCATACACGTCATAGGTTTATAACCTACCTACAGTTTACACACGCACCAAGGACTCCAATGTGCCTGCAATATTAATTATTTATTATATAACAAGAATTCCGCAGAATTAAATGTCTCGCCTTTCTCCTGTTTGTCACAGTTACCTTTACCTTTAACCTTCTGCCCTCAATGTTATCATGCTGCTTCCTAACATTATAGGTAACCAGGTATCCAAGTTCAGTTGCAATAGGCTTAACCAATCCTGAAATATAAGCTGAAAGGTTTTGCTAAATGCAAAAACTTAATGTTGAGAAAGCAGAGTTCTGTATCAAGTTCAAAGTGACGTTGACCTTTGACATTGTTCCCCCAACATCATCATGCTGCTTCCTAACATTATAGGTAACCAGGTATCCAAGTTCAGTTGCAATAGACTTAACCAATCCTGAAATATAAGCTGAAAGGTTTTGCTAAACGCAAAAACTTAATGTTGAAAAAGCAGAGTTCTGTATCAAGTTCAAAGTGACGTTGACTTTGACCTTGTTCCCCCAACATCATCATGCTGCTTCCTAACATTAAAGGTAACCATATATCCAAGTTTAGTTGCAATAGGCTTAACCAATCCTGAAATATAAGCTGAAAGCTTTTGCTAAACACAAAAACTTAACGTTGAAAAAGAAGAGTTCTTTATGAAGTTCAAAGTGACCTTTACCTTTGACCTTGTTCCCCAAACATCATCATGCTGCTTCGTAACATTATAGGTAACCATGTATCCAGGTTCAGTTGCAATAGGCCTAACCAATCCTGAAATATAAGCCGAGAAGTTTTGCTAAACCTTAATGTTGAAATGACAAGAGTTCTATATCAAGGTCACAGTGACCGTGACCTTTGACCTTGTGATGCCAACATCAACATGCCACTCCCTAACATTATAGGCAATGACGTATCCAAGTTTACTTGCAATAGGCTTAACCAATCTTGAAATAAAAGCTGAACAGTTTTGCTAAACGCAAAAACATAATGTTGAAATAACAGAGTTCTGTATCAAGGTCACAGTGACCTTTGACCTTGTGACCCCAAAATAATCATGCTGCTTCTTATCATTATAGCTAACCATGTATCCAAGTTTGGTTCCAATTGGATCAGGCATTGCTGAGACATAAGGCAATAACTTTTGTTTAAAGCAAAAACTTAGCATAAAATATTAACAAAGATTATACTGTGACCTTTGACCCCATAACCTTGACCTCGTGATGCTTGCATCAGCGTGCTGATTCCTTTTGATGTATATCACCATGTACCCAAGTTTGGTTCCAATTGGATCAGGCATTGCTGAGACATAAGGCAATTACTTTTGTTTAAAGCAAAAACTTAACATAAAATATTAACAAAGATTATACTGTGACCTTTGACCCCATAACCTTGACCTCGTGATGCTTGCATCAGCGTGCTGATTCCTTTTGATGTATATCACCATGTACCCAAGTTTGGTTCCAATTGGATCAGGCATTGCTGAGATATAAGGCAATAACTTTTGTTTAATGCAAAAACTAAACGTAAAATATTAACAAAGATTATACCGTGAACTTTGACATCATAAACTTGACCTCGTGATGCTTGCATCAGCGTGCTGATTCCTTTCGATGTATATCACCATGTACCCAAGTTTGGTTCCAATTGGATCAGGCATTGCTGAGATATAAGACAATAACTTTTGTTTAACGAACAAAGATTATACTGTGACCTTTGGCCCCATAACCGTGACATCATGACCTCTTTATCGGTGGACTGCTTCCATTCAATGTATATCACCATGTATCCAAGTTTGGTTCCAACTGGATCAGGCATTGTTGAGATACAAGGCAATAACTTTTGTTTAATGCAAAAACTTAAGGTAAAATATTAACAAAGATTATACCGTGACCTTTGACCCCATAACCTTGACTGCATGATGTCTGCATCAGCATGCCGCTTCCTTTTGATGTATATCACCATGTACCCAAGTTTGGTTCCAATTGGATCAGGCATTGCTGAGATATACATTGTTTGTAAGGCAATAACTTTTGTTTAACGCAAAAACTTAACGTAAAATATTAACAAAGATTATACTGTAACCTTTGACCCCTGTAACCTTGACCTCATGGCCTTTTTATCGGCGGGCCGCTTTCTTTCAATGTATATTACCATGCACCCAAGTTTGGTTCCAATTGGATCAGGCATTGCTGAGACATAAACTTAACTTAAAAGTTTACGCCGCCGCCGCTGGAAAAGTGATACCTATGTCTCAATCCTGCTTCGCAGGCGAGACAAAAATTGAATACTTTATCCACTACAGATCATAAAGAAGTTAACATGTTTCCAAAACAATCATGTTAGTTACCAAGAAATGTTCTGTAGAATATTTTGAACATAACTGAATTGGACAACATTGTTGCTGTAAGCAGCAATGTTCCTCCACTCCAATTATGTTCAAAATATTCTACAGTACGTTTTATTTTGTCTTGGCTAAGATATTTCCAAACTGTACTCTACTTCATAAAAATCAAATACAATTGAATTGTGTGATATTCTAAGAGGAAGTACATACCTCCTCCACTGTCATAGGCAGGATAACCCGACTGAAAGCAAAAGGAAGGTTAATAATTCAATCACTGGCTGCTACATTAACATGGTCTAAAACACAGTGTTAACACTTTAACCTTTTACTGCTCAAGATTGGTCAAGAAAATTTAAATATTTTCTTACTGAATATCCATTTACAGGCCAAGCGATACAATTTTTGAAAAGTTACCACTTAGATGATTGGCTCGGTCATCTAGTCGGGTATTCCAGTGGTAAATTTTCAAAAATAATGTTCTCTTGGCCTGCGACTTATTTAATTAATAATCTAGCTATCTAAGTGAATTTTTTATTCTACTAATTAGTACAGTTGGGAGGTATTATCAATACGTAGCTGTATTCCTCCAAAACCGATACATATCATCTAGAGCAGATGCAAAGTGATGCCACGTGTTACAGTAATTCTGAGTAAAAACATTTAGTCTACGTTTGTGAAAAGCATTCTCCGTTCAAAAAGCCTAGATCAAATAGTTATCATGAATCTATATTAAAGGAAAATGAAACTAATATATTGATTCTTATGTCATCCTCTTCATAGGAGTGAATCACTTGCTGTGGATAGCAATTAGTGCATTCATTTCTTGGTCTTTCCACGATCAGATCTTGACAATGATAAAGAATAAATGCACTGATTGCTATCCATGGCATGTGCTTTACTTTTGTGAGGAGGATAACCCCCAACAGGCTCCCCCTTCAGTGGGTTGGTCTGTAGTTTTATTAACCACTATAAAACATACTTACCATTCAATCGCTACTTGTTCAATCACTACTTGCTAAATCAACTACTCTGCATTTAGCCACCAGAATTAGATTTTTATGCTTGCTTACAAACCCCCCATATGTCTATCCCATTTCAATGTATACCCTCAACCAGGCTACTGGTAGGGTATATCCCCAGCATATGACCTGATAGAGCCTGTCACCAGTCTGTACTCACGCTGGTCGTAGTGATTGAACGGTAAGTATGTTTTATAGTGGTTAATAAACCTACAGACCAACCCACTAAAGGGGGGGTCTGTTGGGGGTTGTTATTACACTACAAAAACATCTATACCGTTCAATCACTACTTGCTAAACCCATAGATTTGCTCAGTGCCCCACTTAAAAACCTTTGGTGGGTGGAGATTTGAGAATCGTTAAACAAGGATAAAAACTAAACAACTCATATCCGAATGTAAATTAACATAATAGTGCATCCATAACAAATTACACAGTGATTATCAAACAAGGAAAATTGACAGCTCAATGAAATAAACAAAACAAGAGAATATTCTCACCATATCTGACAGACATACAGACTAACGAAATTGGTGAGATTGTGCTTGTTAAATGGTCCTCGCCTTGTTTTGTTAAAAACGCTATATTTCTTAAAAAGGAGCCCGCCGGGCTCTTCTGATCCTTTAAATAGAAAGAGGTAAAAGTCGATTCAGATTTCCAACCTGCGACTTGCATGACGCCTTTCAATAATGAGCCGGCGAAAAGAGCGAAGGAGGTAGCCATACCACGAAGGTCGAGAGCCTTGACATGGGCTAAATTGATCTCCCCTGGGAAGGCAATCTTGTAGTATAATTTTATGGTCTCAGATCCATCTGGAAACTGTGGCCTTAGAAACTGGTCTAGCCACCTCCTCCGCATACGGAACCTATAAGTGTGAAGAATCGGATCTTTTAAAATTGATACAACGTTTATAGACTTTTAAGGCCCTGACAGGACACCAGAATCTGTCCACCGACGAAAAAGATGATAAAGATTTAAGAATAATAGATTTGGCTGAGTAACGGTTAGACTGGGTTTTTGATAAAAAATCCTTTCTGGGATATAAAACTAGACCGTCCCCAGAATCGATAAATCTGTCTGTTTCTGCGGAAAGAGCATGAATTTCTGATCTTCTCCTAGCTGAAGTGGCAGCAACAAGGAAAACAACCGTAAGAGTCAATAGTTTGAGACTGATAGATCCAATTGGCTCAAAATGGTAACCTGCCAATACTTGAAGAATCAAGGCCAAATTTCAGGAAGACAAAGGCTTAGCCACTGGAGGATGAATATTGCCCAATCCTCTAATAAAGCCATTGAGAATCTTCAGATCCTTGATATCAGCATTCAGAAGACAAGGAAGAGAACAAGCTAAATAAATCTCTAACCCCTAATGGCGATAGCTGATAAATGAAAATAATCGAATAGATACGATTAAAAATCTAACCCCTAGGAAATAGAAACTGAATCAGGCAAGAAACCATGTTGTAAACACCATTCTCCAAAGACTTAATAGTCAACCTTTTTACAAAATCGACGGGTCGACTCCCTCCTGGAAGAGACAATGATTTCTTGAGATCTTGAAGAAAAGTTGATCTCAGAGACTGGATACTCGAAAATTCTCCAAACACACAGGATGAAGCATTCTGGATTGGATGAAGATGCAAGCCCCTTACTTGAGCGAGATCTGATGATACTGGGAGAAGGCTAGCAAAATCTTACCAGAAGATCGAGAAAGGCTACCAATCCGATCCTCTTTAACCAAAAGGGTGCTGCTAGAAGAAATTCTTTAACTGGTCCATGACTATCTTCAGAACAATTAGAATCAGGAATGTTGGAACATGAAATCAAAACAATCCTGTCCAGAACTGAGACAGTGCGATCATCACCCAATCCTGACTGTCTGAAAAGGGGGACATAAAAGATGAGATCTGGGCAATCAGACATGACGCAAAAAGATCTACATGGGGAAGACCCAGAGCTTGAAAATGCTTTTGGCAACCAACCTCTTAAACTGTCACTCTGAGAGTGAGAACTTGCTAGGACTGAACTACTGGTCCGCAAGAAATATCTGTCTGTCTGGAACATGACTGGGAACAAGAACGATTTGGATCTAGTGATATCCCAAGAAAAGGATCTAAAATCCCCATATAAAGAAGAAAAGACCTCATTCCTCCGTCTGAAAATGAAAGAAAACCCCGTGGCATTGACTGATCGCATCGAGATCTTGATGCCTATCTCTCGATCACAGCAAAAGTGGAGAGGCTTCTTGACAAGTCACAACTCCACTAAATTGATGTGAGAAAATGACTCCTCCAGGGACCAAAGACTGGCCAAAACAGGGAGTCCCAAACTGCTCCCCACCCCTCCTGTGAAAAAACCATGAAATAATCACCTGAGCGGAGGACACCCATCAGAGGGAACTAGAATGTACTGATTGCTTCTAGAAGAAGATCAGGAACATTAGAAAGTCTTCTCATCAACATCACCCTGGGAATGACATTCTCGACACTGATCGTCAAGCCTAGAATCCTAAGAAAAAATCTTGCCCTGACATAGAAAGAGGATGTCAGGGTGACCACTGTCAACAAGATTGCCTCTACCCTCGTCTCTGAAGGAAAAAACTTGACCCTCAAAACAGCTCGAAGGAGATGCCTAGATGGGAGAAACTTGAGAAAGAACCCCCCACAGACCCCCTTGCGGGTTGGTCTGTTGTTTTATTAACCACTATAAAAACATACTTACCGTTCAATCACTACTTGCTAAATCAATTATTTGCATTTTGCTATCAGAATAAGATTTTTATGCCTGCATACACACCTCCCCATGCCTAATCCTATTCCTATGGACCCTCAACCAGGCTACTGGTTGAGTCCCACCTCCAGCCTACCATCAGGTATAGACTGGCACCAGTCTATACTCACCTCATAGTGATGCTTGTCGCTAAGCGCGCTCGCGCATGCGCATCAGAGCCCGAATAGGAAACAGATTCACTTTTCTAAATTTAAGTGCAAAATATTTAAAGTCTGATTCTCAAATCTTACCACGTGGGGTGGTTGAGGCCGGGTCGTAGTGATTGAACTGTAAGTATGTTTTTATAGTGGTTAATAAAACAACAGACCAACCCGCAAGGGGGGTCTGTGGGGGGTTGTTATTACACCACAAAAACATCCATTACCGTTCAATCACTACTTGCTAAACCCGTAGATTTGGTCAGTGCCCCCTGTCCACATAAGGTGGGAGGAGATTTGAGAATCAATAAACCAGGATAAAAATCAAACCAATCTTATCCCTATGTTATTAACATAACATATTAGTGCATTTAGCTCAATCACACCGTGATTAGCAAATAAGAACAAGTTGAACTTAAAGAAATAACTAAAAACCAAAAGAAGACTCATCATTTCTCACCGACGCAGAGTCTTAACGAAAATGGTGGAAAGTGATTGGTAAATAGTCTTCGGCTTTTTTGGTTAACAAACAAGGATAAATTAAATCAATCTTATCCAAATGTTAACAACATAACCTAATATAGCATTTAGCTCAATCACACCGTGATTAGCAAATACGAACAACTTGAACTTAAAGAAATAACTAAAAACCAAAAGAAGACTCTCCCCCTATCTCACAGACGCATAGTCCTAACGAAAATGGTGGGAAGTGCTTGGTAAATAGTCTTCGGCTTTTTTTTGGTTAACAAACAAGGATAAAATTAAATCAATCTTATCCAAATGCTAAAAACGTAACCTAATAGTGCATTTAGCTCAATCACACCATGATTAGCCTGCACTCTGGTCTTTGAGCCAAAAGGATGTAAGGTGTATTCACATTTCCCTCCTGCTACCTGCATGATCTCATCTAAAGACGATCCCTCAAAAAGAGCGAAAGAAGTAGCCATACCTCTAACGTCATCGGCTTTAATAAGGGAGAGATTAATTTGATCCGGTGAGGCTATCTCATAACAAGGCTTAAGTATTCTCTCAAAATCCATCTGACAATCGAAGAATTTGAGACCGGCTTAGATACCTCTTCCTCGTAGGAAAAACATACATGAGATGGATCGATTCTTATAACATCTGATCGCTGATTGAAGGTTCCTAATGCCCTAATAGGACACCAAAATTTTTTGGATGGCGACAGACGAAAAATATTTTAAAATGATCGGACTAGCAGGATAGCGGTTAGTGCGAGTTATAGATAAAAAATTCCTTCTGGGATATCAAAGCCGTCTCCTGAAACTATAAATCTCTCCTTTTCAGCAGAAAGAGCATGAATCTCTTGAACGCCTTCTAGCAGAGGCTGTAGCAACAAGAAAAAACAGCTTTGACAATTAAAAACAAAACCAAGCTTACTACTGGTAGAAGAAATAGGTTCAAAATGGCGACCTGCCAAAACTTGAAGAACCAAAGCCCAACTCCAGGAAGGAAAAGACTTAGCAATCGGAGGATGAATATTACTTAGACCTCTAATAAAGCTATTAAGTCTTAGTATCCTTGACATCGGCATACAGAAGACAAGAAAGGGATGACACCAGAGAACATCTATACTCCCTGAACGTAATAACTGACAAATGAAACTACCCAAACAGATAAGATAAAAAATCTAATAATTTGGGTATCGAACCAGAATCGGGCACGAAACCTTGGTCTGAACATCATTCACCTAAATTTTTTAAATCGACCCTTGTAAACTCAACGGGTCGAATCCCTTCTGGCAGAGTCAATCATTTCCTGATATCAGAAGAAACCTTATTCTCGAGGACTTCAGACTCGAGCTTCTCCAGACACACAGACTAATATTTATTGAATTTGGATGCACACAAAGACCTCTTACTTAAGATAGAAGATCCTGGTATACTGGAAGAAGAAGAGGGAAATCTACCAGAAAATCTAGAAGGTCTAAAAACCCAATCCTGTTTGGCCAACAGGGAGCTATCAGAAGAATTTCGCAACCTTATCCTTGACCCTCTTCAAAACTAACTGAATCAAAATCGTTCGAGAGAAGGCATAGGCGAACATTCCTGTCCACTACTGAGACAGAGCATCCACCCCGCGAGGGGTTGACTGTCCAGAAAAGGAGACATGTAAGAGAAGATCTGAGCCTTCAGAGAGGCCGCGAACAGCTCTACTAGAGGACAATCCATAAGACTCCTTCTAAAAATGAAAGAAAACCCCATGGCCATGACTGAACGAATCGAGATTTTAGAAGCCTAACAGACAATCCAACCAATGCACAGAAGCCTGGATCTACTTTCCAATGAATAGCCTCTTCTATAGACTCCCTGACAATCATAGACAAACAACAACCCCTCTAAAGCTAATAGCTTCTAATAATAAGGAACAGAAAACCTTTTTGGAAGAGGAGACTACATATAAGGATTCTAGATCCAAGAATATCTAGCCCCTTTTAATAAGGGCCCCGCTTAAAGAAGAGTCAAACTTACTATATGCTAAAGAGGAGTGCTCATAGAAAACACATAGATTACATATGCCAAAAATCCTGGGCTATATCATAATGCTTAGACCTCACTAAATAGGTAACTCACGTTTATTATGGATATTTTAATAATACCGCTTACTCTGAATGGAGACCAAAAAGGGTCATATCAGTATAGCCTAACTTATTAATAATGCTAAAGACTCTGCAAAAATTATAGATAATATTATTTACAGAGATTTAACCAGAGATTGTGGCAAACCAACACCCCATAGTAAGTCTATGGGAGTGCTTAGAGTCAAGATATAGCCAAATCATGTGCCCGAGATCTACATGAACTACGGGAAAGTCACTAGTGATGACCGTCATCACAATTCTATGAATAGCATACATGACAAGTCACAAGGTCCTGACAAGAGAACTATGGCCCACATTAGACTATCTAATTTAAACACCGTATAACAATGGAGATTTAATAAAAAAAATTGTATTGAATACATCAACGGTTGCCTAGCCGCTCGGGCTTGCTGATAAATTAGATATCCTAAACAATTCGATATTTATGCCACGAGGCTGAAACTTAAAAGATTTTAATAAATTTATTGATTCTTATATTTATAATCTTAGCATCAATGATTTCATCTTTGTACTAACAAATGACATTGTGTTAGAAATCCCAAAGAAAGGAAAGATTGAACACTGATACTAGATATTAACTGATTGAATAGTGAATTTTGCAGACGACATATTACAACTGTAATATCTCTGGACTTGCAAAGATTTAGAAAACATTTTGACCGAAATAGTTGGTGGATGCTTAAATTCAAAGATTCTCGTCCGCTCTTCCCCCTTCCAGCGCAACCCCAACCCCACTCCAACCTGCCCGCTGCCAACCCCCAGACAACAACCTCAACGAGCAAAAACCCAAGACTCACCGAATAGTCCGGGAATAATCCGACCGAAAATTGCCGGTGGCATCACCAACAACCCTCAGCCAAACTGCTCCCAAAATACCCAGCAAATCCCGAGCCCCGCCCCCCGAAAACCCCATCCGAAGGCCCGCAGCAACCCAGTCAAAATAGAGCAAAATTTACGCTATAAAAGGAAAACCAAACAGTCTTTAATTACGCTGAAAATTGTCGCTGATAAACGAATAAATGTCTGAATAGACTACAATTCCAAGAGAGACTACAAGACTGGCAATGACTTGGAATGACTATTTTCAGCCATTAAACATTCCCAATATTAAACAAAAACTGAAATAAGACTAATTCTTAGGCAAGAAGATGACTAGATTCTAGGAATGCGGATATGGAAAAAGGGAAACGAAAAAGCATAAACCCGGAAGTATACTACCGGAAACTGATCAAAAACCTACAACCCGGATGTACAGAATTACCGGAAGAGGAAGCTGAAAACGCGGAAATGGATGAACAATGTAATGCCGGGTAAAACTGGAAATGACCCTATCGCCGGCTGTACGAAATCCGGATGTGGAAAAAAGGAAAAAGAAATGGATAAAACCGGAAGTATACTACCGGAACTGATCAAGATCCTACAATCCGGATGTACAGACTAACCGGAAGAGGAAACTGAAAAAACGGAACCGGAAATTGATGAACAATGCAATGCCGGGTCCAACAGACACGGATATGCATTCTTCCAGAAGCTCTCATGAAACCGGAAATGGAAAACAGAAGTCTATCCAGGTCTGGACGACCCGGAAGTACACCCCTAAGACCAGAAGCGGAAGTGTACTGACTAGCGTCCAAACCGGAAACGGAAACGCCTCTACCAGAATTCGAAAACAAAAGGAGTCCTCAGACTCCGGATATCCGGAAGCGCTAATAGAACCGGAAACGGAAGTAGGTACCAGATCTCTAGGACCCAGATGTCCTACATAAACGGAAGACAGACCGGAAGTGGCCGGAATGGAAGTGGTAACCGGATCTTGCCGACCTGGATTACCCACTAAACCGGAAGTCCTACCAGAAACGGAAACCACCGAAGACGGAACCGGATCTTGAAGACCTGGATGTCTTGCTAGACCGGAAGTTCGGACGGAAAAAGATTGAGATGCGGAAAACGGAAGTAAACCCAAGTCCACCACAACGGAACCGGAACTAGCAAGACTAGGTATCGACCTCTTAGAAACAGGCGCTCTAGAGACAACTGTAACTACCGGAACCACCGTAAAATTGGCATTATCATAAGGACTGACCTCATGGACGCCGGTTTCAGCCGACGCCACCACGGATTGAGGGTTATGCCCGTCACCCTCAAGTCTTATGTGGATTTTATCTGATGCACTCTCCGAGCACACCTTCAAGAGCCTGGATGCTCTTGTCTTCTGCTTTGGTGATACCAACACCTGCCTAGAGGTCAGAGGGACCAGCTTCCCCCATTTGCGGGAACGCCCGCTAGCCTTCGGGCTATCCTCCGGACTTGACGAGCCTTCCTGCTTTTTGGCCTCTTTTATCGCAGAAGAAATTCGTTCATCGACTGATTTTGTCAACACTGTGGCAAACGATTCAAATCTCGCAAAAAGCGCCATCACGGCGTGCAAATTTCCCGATGAGTTTCCCCCCTCCGTTGCTACCGATAACGGAACAGAGGATTGAGCAAAGGACACCGCCTTTGCCTTGCTAGCAACGGAGGAAGGGGAAGGACGACCAGAGGCAGCGATTGTTAGACCGACAAATCTTTAAAGAACGCTTTCGCTACCGAAAACCGGCCACCCTTTACAAATCCCACACATAGCATTAGTAGTACAGGACACTTCGCAAAAACGTGCCCGGCGAACTCGATCGAGTGATGACGATCACATTTTGCCGACGAACATTTAGTCTTATCTGACCTTTCGCTAACTCAAGAGACACCCTCAACTCAGTTCTAACGGCGGGAAAATTCAAATTCCCGTACCAGAAACTTTCAAGGGATTTTAATATAATCCTTATAATGCACTAGAAATACTTCGTTACAGGCTCTGGACATTATCAATGATGATGATGATTTAGGATAGGCATAACAATCAAGATACCACGAAGCAAAACGATCTTCGTGAAAACCGGTAATATATAAATTCGTCTATAAGATACCATATAAACACAATTATACTCCTAGACGAAACTTAGGGAGGATTGACTTCATATTGGGCATATTGTTCCGAGATATAAAGTCAAAAGGTATCACTGCCACAGCGCAAAACACAAAAACTTATATAAATATTTTTAGACAACTATTCTGCATGCAGAATAATTGAAAAGTGAATCTGTTTCCTATTCGGGCTCTGATGCGCATGCGCGAGCGCGCTTAGCGACAAGCGTCACTATGAGGTGAGTATAGACTGGTGCCAGTCTATACCTGATGGTAGGCTGGAGGTGGGACTCAACCAGTAGCCTGGTTGAGGGTCCATAGGAATAGGATTAGGCATGGGGAGGTGTGTATGCAGGCATAAAAATCTTATTCTGATAGCAAAATGCAAATAATTGATTTAGCAAGTAGTGATTGAACGGTAATGGATGTTTTTGTGGTGTAATAACAACTAGGCTTTACTTATTGAAAAATAAAATTCAACCTAGGCTGCAAGGCAAACCGCAAACCTTTGAAATAAATCTTGAAAGAATTGAGAAAGACCTAGCTTTTATTAACCGATCGTCTATAAAGACTGAAGAAGAATAAGACGACGGCGCAAGACACCTGCCCCGGCTGAGACAAGCTCAAACTGCCATACCCTATCCTTGAAAGCAAAACTCATGTACCTGCGGAAGGAAAAGGTAAAAAAAGGCACATGAAACAGGCATCCTAACGATTGATAGAAAAGGATCACATGCCTGAAAAATAGACTTGTGATTGGGGAGGACTCCATCCTGAATTTAGGATAAAGAAAAAAGATATAACTTCTTCAGGAAGATAAAAGGACGCTAGCCTTCTAAGAATTGGAGACTATGAAGATCGTTGAACAGAAGCCCGGGTCTACTTTCCAAGGTAGAGCCTCTTCTATAGTCTCCTCGACAATCATAGAAAACCAACACCCCCTCTAATGCTAATAGATTTTGATTGGAAGGAACAGAAGACCATTTGGGAGAAGAGACTGCGGAGAAGGGTCCTAGATTCAAAAACATCTGGCCTTTTTGATAAGGGCCGCCCTTAAAGAAGGTGCAAACTTACTATATGCTAAAAGGGGACTGCTCATAGAAAACACATAGTTTACATATTCCATGATGTTCCAACCATAAAATCCAGGGCTATATCCTTATTCTTAGTCATCACGAGTATAGCCTTACTTATTGAAATGCTGAAGACCCTGAAAACATTATAGATAATTTTATTTATTGACATGTAACCAGATTTTGTGGCAAACCGAAAACCCACAGTAAGCCCACGTGAAGGGTTAGAATCAAGATATAACCAAATTCTGAACCTGAGAATCTGCAATAATCCCGATTGGCATTGGAAAACATCAAATCGTGACTGAATTTAACAAGATAGTAAGGAAAATGTAATTAGGGTTTCCCAAACCACTGCTCAAAATGATAAATTAGTCCCTCCAGAAAAGGCGTCACTACAGGGAACTACGGGAAATTTAATTGTGATGACGTCATCGTGATTCTATGAATTGAATGCATGCTATGGGCCTGTTAAGTGAACTATTGCAATCCTTTGACTGTCTTGGAGTCTTGCATAACCAGAATATAAACAACGCTTTGCCCTTGAAAATTATCTTCATTTTAAAATGAATTTCACAAAACGCAGAAACTTTACAAAACTCAGGATAAGTGCACACACCTTACAAATTGAGGAAGATAGGCACAAAACACCACTAATACCTGCTCATCTACGATTCTGTAAGCTTTGCAACCAGAAACTACGATTCTGTAAGCTTTGCAACCAGAAACTAATCAAGGATGAAAAACACTTTATAATGGAATGTCCACATTACGATCAGGAGACAATCGCTCTTTAAAAAGCTTAATGAGTTTACTAATTTTGTCTCGCTTGAAAGGTGTAGCCAATTAATGGCGATAGTGATCAAATAACAAGATGGCAGCCAAAGCATTTATCCGACAGTCTCGAAAGTGGCATATTTGAACTCGCCACACTGATAAGCACATATAAAGCAATTTTCGCCATCAAAATACACCAAATACAAAAAAGCCAATATGACCTAGAAACGCTAAATTTTGATTGGTTGATGGTGGCCATATTTTTAACGAACAAACTTCCCTTGAACAAACTTGAAAGGCGCTTGGTCCTTAAGCATATTTACAAAAATTTCAGCTCTATCCCTTCAGAGGTTCAGGAGAAGTCATTTTCGTGAAAACTAGGTCATCCAAGATGGCAACCAGGCAAATAGACCAATCAGGTTGCCTTAAACAAACTTGGGTCTACCCTTGCAATAGATGATGTGTTATGAGTTTTGAATCAATTCCTCCAGCGGTTTTGGAGATTTTTTAGTGTTTCTAAAAATCAGCTATTTTGGCCGGCGGCCATCTTGGATTTTGGCCGATCGGGTTCATTTGAACAAACCTGAATCTAATTGCCCTAGGGATGCTTCCTGCCAAATATAATTGAAATCAGCCCAGTTGTTCTTGAGAAGAAGTCATTTTAAAGGAAAGTTGACGGACGGACGGACGACAGACGGACACACGACGGACGGTCGCCACGACATAAGCTCACTTGGCCTTTCAGGCCAGGTGAGCTAAACATTGTTATTGATTACATCAACGTTTGCCTAGCTGCTCGGGCTTACACTTTAGATCCTATGCAATGACACAATTCATCAGATTGTCATCCTGTACATGAGGCAGGCTCATACAATGATTGCATAACTGTGTCCTATATTTTAAACAATGTCTAAATCAATTTCATTGGGAAACTAGCCAACTTCATGAGTCCTGGTAAATTCACCATACCTCACTGTATTTGATATATTGTTTAATTAAATATCCCAAACAATCCGATATTTATGCCTAGTGGCAGTAAACGTAAATCATAGCCATACACATTAAACCTGTACATTTTATTTATTTATTTATTATCTTAGAACTTATATTTCCATCTCTGTAAAATGTAGTTATGTTTGTACAAAACCATGGCGTATGACATTGCGTGTGATATGCCAATAAAAGGATTGATCGATTGATTGATAAAGAATCTCCGGGATCAGCACGAATGTACACTGATTTTTGATTAACAACAAATGAAGGCATCATAAATACGCATTTATGATGAAATAAAGTGAAAAACACACTTCTGGGTTGAATCATGCGCAGGCGACGATCGACAGCTACCAGAAGTAGGAAAACAAACAAATTTTAAAAATTTACTAGCTGAGAGAACTGACGCCGAGATGTAAGGAAAGAACAAACTTTGAAGTAAAAGGATAAAACTAGAAATGAGCCAAAAATATGAAAAATAATAGAGAAAAAGTAAGAAAAACGCTGAAAATACGAAACCAGGGCGTAATGACTCGCCGAAACCATGATGACAGAGAACAAAACTCGGCTTTTATTTCTTCTTCCCTTTTCACTTTTTGGGTTATTTCTCCTTTCTTAGTGTCTTTTTATTCTTGTGGACATTATTCTTGGTGCCATTCTCTTCCCTATGTATCCTCTTCTGATTCTATTTCTTTCAGTGACTGTCAGATTTAGAATAAGAATTACGCTAGAATCAGGGCCACAAATTAACTCCCTCTGGTTAAAATAAATATGTCAACCTGCCGACATATGAGGTAAAAAGAGAGAAAAAGGCTGAATGACCTGAAGACATCTAAAGTTGGATGAAAGGACAAATTACGTATCTAGAGATAATGCGTAGAATAGACCGACTATCGGCTGAGTGAGACCAATCGAAATTAAGCGATGATATTCGCATATGAAATAAGCTGCAACAAAAAACCCATACGGCAACCAGTCGGAAGAGTCTTTAATTACGTTGAAATATTCTCACAGATAAAAGAATAAATGCTGAATATCTATATAATTTCAAGAGAGTTCAAGATTGGCAATGTCTCGGTATGAATATTTTCAGCCATTTAACATTCCAATTTTTTGAAACAATTACGGAAATAAGTCTAACTCTTAGGCAAGATGATGACGAGATCCCACGAAAGCGAACATGTAAACCGGACCTGAAGAACAAACCTGGAACCCCAGGAAGTTCTCTACCACCGGAAATCCAAAACAGGAAAACTGGACCGGAGGTTAATCCATGAACACCAGAAAGATCCAGGAAAACCGGAAATGACCCTATACCCCCAATTTATGAAATCCGGAAGTGGAAAAATAGGAAACGGAAATGTGCAAACCGGAAGTAGACAACCGGAACCTGAACAGGATCGTACAGACCCGGATGCACAGTAAAAACCAGAAGTAGCATAGGAACCTGAAATATGCAAACCGGAAGCGGAAGAGGACGGAACAGAAACCGGAAGCAGCCCCTGGTCTTGGAGACCCGAATCTACTAAGCACAAACCGGAAGTGCTTGACAAACCCGAAGTTACCAAACTTCCTGACTGTAATAAGAAAGGAACAGGTGATCTTTTAACATTCCTGGCTACCGGAATTACAAAAAACTTGACATTGGCATAGGCGTTTGAATCGGGGACTTCCATCGCTGACACCACTGCTTGAGGGTAATGCCCCTCCTCGAGACTTAGGTGGGTTTTGCCCGGTGACCTGCTCGAGATCACCGTTAGGGATTCTTCTTCGAGTCTTTGGATTTCGGTTTCGGGGACCGAATCTCTTGCCTGGACGTGAGGGAAGTAGGCTTCCCCCATTTGCGGACACGCCTGCTAACCTTCTGGTTATCGTCTGACTCAGGTGAAACATTTCTAGACACGCGAATGGCAGACGAAATTCGCTCATCTAACACCTTTGTCAAGAATCTCGCAAAGAGCTAAAACGGCATCAGAATTAGAAGAGGGGCGTAGAAGATACAGAAGTGCTTGCAAAAGACACAACTTTAGATTTGGTAGCAATGGAGGGGGAGCGATCATTGGGCAACGCAGACATGGCTACAAAATCCATAAAATATTCTTTAGAGACAGTCGATGACCATCCTTTCACCTTCTTGAGTGATTTGACAGATGCCTAAAAACGAAATAAAAATAGAGAATGAAGCATACAGCTTCGAAAACTTAAGAACTCTAAATTAATGAGTCTGATAAAAGGCAAGACAAGCGTCTGCTCAGAGAAAGCGGGAAAATTGATTCAAATATCCCTAATGAAAAAGAACAACTAGACTTCAACTTTTTAGGGATATAAAACGACAAGCACTAAAAGATTTGATTCTAGAAATAAGTGAATATAAAGGCTCTTAGAGTTTAATTGAGGGTTAGAAATGATGATGATGACTTAGGCATTTTGATTACCACGAAAACGGGATACCACCATGAATACCGCTAACACATATATACAGAGTATACAATGCAGTAAAAACCATGAAATACTCGATAAACATAACTTAGGGAGGATAGGCTTCATACTAGGCATAACCATGGATTGAAACTCTCTCAAATAAGTAAGCTGAACCCAGTACAAAGCTATAAAAACTTAGCTGGAATATTTGCAGACTGTACAGCTTGCAGAATATTTGAAAAGTGAACCTTGTTTCCTATTTGGGCTCCTATGCGCATGCGCGAGCGTGCTTAGTGACAGGTGTGACCAAGGAGTGAGTACAGACTGGTGCCAGTCTCTATCAGGACATATACTATGGGTGTACCCTACCATAAGCCTGGTTGAGGGTATACATAAAAATAGAATAGTCATATGGGAGTTTGTAAGCAAGCATAAAAATCTTATTCTGGTGGCTAAATGCAGAGTAGTTGTTTTAGCAAGTAGTGATTGAATGGTCTAGATGTTTTTGTGGTGTAATAATAACTAGAAATTAATTATAAATTATGGACAGAATGTTTTTTTCAAAGTGGACAATATTATTAGTTACACCAGTGTTTAGCCATGGGTACAGGCTGTTACCACACTTGCAAATGTTGTATTGCATACACTTTATATTTCCCCGAGCATAGCGAGGGAAATATAATTGTTTGCGCGTGTGGCAACAGCCAGTACCCACGGCTAAACACTCGTGTAGCGAATTTATTAGCCCTCAGACGTCTGAGGGAGATATTTCATCATAAAGTGAAATTTAGATAAGCAATTCTTGAACTAGACATCTCGACAGTGAAGCCAAACACAGTTAGATCTGTCCATAACCGATGCAGCATGGACCATTATAGTGTAGACAGTAAGGACTAAAAGCGCTAATATCATCCAGTTCATGTGACGTTTCAGTGTCAGATTTGTTGGTGTCATTAGCAGCTGTAGTTTTATGATGTCTGAGAGTCCATGACCATAGATACTTAGTTGGTATGGGATGTTGCGTTGCGATATCACCTAGCGACGGCTTCAGGCAATGTCCTATACAAAAGCGACACCAGCCAAGGGCAGGTAACTCTAAGGCTAATATATAGTTTGCATGAACTCATGGAGTTACTTCCCCTTGATTATTTCCCCTGGATGACTACTTTGGATTTGATGGTGGATAAAGCTGTTGCTATATCATGGAGCAATAGCTTTGTGCAACATCTAATCCAACATAGACATACAGATAGGAGAAAGAAAACCTTTCCATTCAGTAAGCCAGCCTAACTAAATACCAGCGGTCCTGATGCCTCACTGAGATTGGGATTGCTGAAAGAGGTTGCTGCCTAATATAGCAACAACTTTCAGCAACAGCTTATTTGAAATTATCACCCTCGAAAGACTTAAGGTTGAAAACAATACCTTTATTTACTAGGTCAAAATTAAAGCATGGACATTATAATAATTTTCATATTTATATTTATTTAATTTAGGGTTTATTTATTTTAATTTGTATAAATTTTATTTAGTGGTCTGTATACACCGTCTGAGCATATTAGAAATAGCCTATGTGTATAATTTATGCAATGTCTATTTTGAAAATTGTGTCCATGTTAATTAACTCCACTGTCACATGAGTACAGAGGGTTATGGTAAAATCACTGAAGTGTCAAGTATAGTCCAAGTCTCTGAGCGGGAATTGAGAGAATCCAACATTAGAGGAGTACTAACTACTCTAGCAAAGGCTGGAAGTCTGGCCCTTCTAATGTTGCATATAACTTGTCCCCTCACCACTGCCTAGGCAAATGAACTGGACACAGGTCTTGAGGGTATCCAACATTAGCCGAGTCTTAATTATTCTGGCACAGGCTGGAACATTGGTACGTCTAATGTTGGATATACCAGGGTTAAATCTTAACTTTTTATTCCACTAGCCCGTCGGACTAGTAGTTTATAAAACACACTAGTCCGCAGATAAGCATCCTAGTCCTGCAAAAGAGGGGGGTCCGGGTGCCCTCCCCCAGAAAAAACACAAAAACAAGTAGGTGCTTATTGAATGTCCATTTATAAGCCAACAGACTGCAATTGTTTTAATTTACAACTAGAATGACTGGCTCGTCATTCCAGTGGTAAAATTTCAAAAATAGTCATCTCTTGGTCTGCAAATGGACATTTCCCAAGACCACTGCAGAAGCCGTTTTGGCCGGCTTTAGTGTTAGTGTTAAACTAGTCACCCCCACACACCCCACCCCCGCCACCACACACCCCCACCCCCGCCACTACGTTATTTCCTAAGGCCAGCAAACTCAAATTTAGCCATTACAGTTACATGTCATGGTTGGGATATGGTGTTTGGGACTCATTGCTATTAATCAACTAACTAGTCAGTCATGCCAACCAAATTTTAATTCTGAATGAAAATATATTTTTATATCAAAAATTCGTTTATTTTATATCTAGCTGTGTTATGGCGCATACACAATTAGCCTCTAGGGATACGCTAGCATTCTAAAGAATGTGGCATATTGAAAAATGAATACATATTACAGGTATAATAATGCTTGTCATTCTGAATTCTGAGATTTCTTTTAAAGGAGGCAAATTTAGAAGCTAGTTTGACTGAAAGAAATTGCAGACAACTTACAAGTTAGTCAGATTGTTTTCAAAATAATTAGCAGAGCTTGAGCTTCAACTATAACATACATATATCATTTATATAACATAGAAGGAAAAGTGTTAACACTCCACATTTTAACTGAGTAGTTCTTTATTTAGAGGGGGAATTCCAGTTTTTGCTTCCCATTTGATTAAGATGGGACTACGGCATAGAAGTGCTGACAAGATAGGTTATTGCAATTAGAATATTGTTCATTTAATCTTGGCCAGTGTTTTGCCCATATAATCCCAGGTTAGAAGCGCTAATATATTGGTTACTGTAATAAGAGAGCATATCTTTTTAATGTGACAGTAAACTAAATCATGTGAAGAGAACTTGCAGTTGTTATTGAGCAAAGTAATGATTTGGCCTGCCGAAATTCTTGTAAATTTCATATCAAGTTATTGCTATAATTACCTCTCCAACTAAAATAAGTGTGAACAAAATTGTTTTTAGAAATAGTTCTGTATATTTTGCCGTATTTAATGAAATATTCACAATTGAGAAATCTTCCATCGCCACTCATCCTTAATTGCAAAATGCAATATAAGATATGCCTTCGTGGAGATTCAGAGTTTCTGAAAGACAAACTCGAAATTGTTGCAGTCTGCTCTGTGACTATATGTTGATGCATATAATGACTCGGGGAAACATTTACCATTCATTGTCTTGCGGGATCGCATTTGACACGAACTCGATCACCAAGCCACGCCTCTATTTTTAGTTTACATATTCATTTGTCATGTTCATTCATCTTGTAAGAATTTATTGGTCAATTATTTCTTTCCAAAATGAAATTGCAGGAAAGTATCTGAGGCGACCGAAAATCAGCAGTTATGTTAACCAATTTTAGCTCGTTTAAAAATAAATAAGGCGAGCATGTTCAGCCATTCGCCATAACAGCACAGGCCTGCTTCTGATCTCGAACATTAGAATAATATGATGCCCGAACACCACGGCACAAAAGATGTGCCAAATGTATACTGTGAAGTGTCGCAAAAACGAACTTCTTATCTCGAACATTCTTTTCGAATAATATTCTGAACAATGACCGCGCAACATAAGATCCGTAAAATTTCTATTGTGACGGGTCTAAAATGTGAACCTCTTGAAATCGTTCGGTTTATGTGTTTAGAATAATAGGAAGCGACGGCTATAGATAACTCTAGATTAGATTAGCCATTTTAAAACTATGTCATATTATATACGGAAATTGGATAATTGGCTTATGTTGCGAACAGTGGTGCATGTTTCCCACAATTTTAAGCATTATGTTTATCAACGTCATGGAATATTTCATTTTGGCGAGTCTAATGGATAATTTTGACAAGAATTTTGCACTAGTCCACCGGACATGTGACTAATAGACTATTAGTAGTCCGTGTGGGAATCAGGTCGAACCCTGGATATACCCTGTTTCCATTAAGCGAGCCTATAGTTGCCAGAGCAAGTCTAACCTGGGCTTTTAGTAGTTTCCATAGAAAATATAAACAGATCTCTGAGACACTGTTACCCAAGGCAAATATCTTCAGTTTGATATTTGCTGTTTAATAAGAAAGACCATATTTCACAAGTGGCTTCTATATTCATTCTTACAGGTAAGGAGATTTGTACTTATTTTCTATGGTACTTTACTTCTGAGTTGGTTAGTTAAACAACTTTCTTCTATGATCTATTGAAATGCTATGGTATATTTTGGGCCTGGCGTTGCAGGGAGCGATTGCTGTATCAGGCAGCAATGGTAGACAGCAACACCATTTTCAAAATATATGATAGACATCCCACTAGAGAAAATCAGTTCTAGAGAGTAATCCAGGGTTGGCAACATACAGGGGCATATTTATAAAAAGGTCACTGTGAGCTTCTGCTGTATCAGACAGCAGAGACTGGCAGCAACAGTATTTTCAAAAATATATATATATATATAGCGAGCCTATTTAGGTCCTTAGGGCCTGGAGAATAATAAGGCCCAATTATAAAGCAATGGTCAGCCCACATTTCATAGCTCCTAATGTTTCAAAGGGCAACCCAATGGTCAGAAGACCGGTCATAATATGTGCTTACATAGATCCCTAATATTTAGGTTATCAGCCATGAATTCCACCAAAATTACTGTTGCTATGGCTACCCACTACTACTACCGCTATTACTACTACTGCTACCGCTACTACTGCTGCTACCGCTATTAGTGCTGCTACTACTACTACTACTACTACTGCTGGCACTACCATTGCTACTGCTCCTACATTCACTGTCACCTCGCTATGACGATAAAGCTGGTCCTTAGCATTATAACTTATAAGTAGATACTATCACTGTATAAGTACTAAATAGCATTACGATTATCCACATACATTTGCAGTCTAAATCGTTATTACTTTTGTAAATCATTGCTTCTACATTTGAGAGTTTGATATTTGCTGTTTAATAAGAAAGATCATATTTCACAAGTGGCTTCTATATATTCATTCTTACAGATAATCATCCCGACCGTAAGAGTTATCCCCTCTGGCTACAACATCAGCATCCCACAGCAAGAAATTCATAACAGTTTGGTGGAGGCCGGACTTCGACGTATGCGCCAAAAAGATCCTGGATGAAAGCTCAACCACAAAACAACGAAATCCAAATAGACAGAACAGGAACAGCAACTAACTTGAGGAGCAGAGGTGAATACACACATCAGGCAACTACCTCATCACAGATTGAAATAAGAACAATGACTCTTCCAGCTTTGTCACCTCACACTTTCCCGCACTTTCACGGGCAACCGGATAAGGATGCCAAGCGTTGGGTACAGACCTCTGAGCGGTATACCATACTAGCGAATTACAGTGATAGAGAACAAAAACTCTCCTGGTTGTACTTGTACATTATCTGTGTAATCTGTAAATCTAGTCTAACAGTTTAATACAAATAATCATTTATTTTTTGCATTATTATGTCTGTTTGTGGTGGTTTTTTATGTGATTGGATTGTGTGTCTTTGTTTGTTTAATTAGGTGCAGACGCAACATAAAGGATAGAGCCGCGTTATACCTTTGCGGAAAGAAGGACAGCACATTTATACAGATTGTCAAAATAGGTATAGATGGACATACAAGTGTAACAAAATACACACAACTCAACTAATAAATAAACAAATCAAACATAATAAGAATAAGAGTTCAGAATAAATGACTGAAAAGACAAAAGCAGACGAAACAAAACTGTGTAACCACTCTGTGTTCCAATGTCTGTAATGGCCATTGCTATAGGCAATGTTGGTACGGTCGTATACAACGAACGAAAATTGGTATTTTAAAGGTTTTCTATTTAGTGACTTGGTGTATAGGCTAGTACAGATTATATATGTTTAGTATTCCGGTTGTTAGATTTAATTGCACAAAAATAATTAGAAATGGCAGTTTTATAATTCACAGTGAGTAAACTTATAATATTGCTAAAGATCTTCTGCTTAGAAGATCCCGTGCTAGTTTGTTCCAATCTCTTGACATCTACATCGTCACATCATTGCCAAACGGTGCTGTGTCTTGACATTTCATTTTGGAAGATTTTCTTCTAAATTGGTGCTGGATAAGGGATAAAGTCACTAACAAATTAAGCCAATTTATTTTTAAATATCTATTCTATGGTATTTATTAAATTAGCATCCAGTTTCGGGGCGCCTAAGCAGAAATTGCTAATAATTTAATAAATACCATAAATATTTAAAATTGGCTTAATTTGTTAGTGACTTTATCCCTTATCCAGCCCCAAGTTAGAAGAAAATCCCTGAAAATGAAATGTCAAAACACAGCGCCATTAGGCGATGACGTACTTCAAAACAAACAAAAACAATGGCATCCTGTTTCGGTGATACCCATACAGCCTGTTAACCAAGTTAGAAATGTCATACTCTTACCTCTATTCGGTCCAGTAATAGTCTTTAAGTAGTAATCCAGTCTTTGTCTAAGGTAATAAAAACTTACTAAACTCCAAAATAATCTGTGTTCATTTAATTCATGGTTTGTTTGCGCTAATAAAATGATTTAAAGTACAAAATAATCCTTTGTTGTTCACTTTTCATAATTACATAAATAGACGACGCCATGTTTTTTCTTGCCTCATTCTGAGTGTTAGTCAGTGGGGAATACCATTTGCGCTACCCACATTCCATTCTGATGATGTCATTACTACAGGTCAAGCTATTTATCCATTAGTCATTGATCTGCATGGTTAAACATTCTTCTGACCATGAAAGGTTTAAACTTTAAAACTTTTTAGGTCGATAGGAAACCACACACACTTAATCCCTTATCAATACCACAGCTTGGAACGGTGGGTGAGGGGGAAGTTAATCTCTTGCTTTACCGCTATACGTTTTTATGTAACTTTATACAATATATTTTGCATTTTTAAACGAATCAGATCAAAATTCATTCCACATATAACATTACAGAATTATTCTAAGTGAGAAACAGCCTTAAAATAAATAATTTAGGTCAAATTATGTCCAGTCATCTATCTGTTGTGGCAGTTTTGGCTGCAGTGTTAACTGGGTTAATTTCACACATCCCGGCTACGCCTTGAGATCAATGGATAAACCCGCTAAGTAGTGAGCGAATTTGAATAGGTCTACAATGGGGCAAATTAGTATTTAATATTACAGACCAAATAAAATCTGATATAATTGTTTCCAGTCTTCGCGCTGGTACTCGTTCAAAATCATGCAGTGTTATTTTATTAATTTGCATCACCTATGCTAGCGGCGGGCGTGATAACAGCTGTCGGAATTCTGCAGTGTGAATTCTGATTGGCTCAAGTATGATATGGCGGCCAATCAGATTTCGCTCTGCGGAATTCCTTTCTGCGCAATGAAGTTAATGCGTATTCCTTGCTCAATCTTTTGACAGTTGTCGTGAGGTAAAGATAACACAAAATACAACACAAGAACAGAAGAAAATCCTTTATTTTTCTTATTTGTGATGAATACGGTTAGTTGCATTACATTCGTTGCTTTAAACTGTATATTGAAGGGTGTCAGTGTGGAATTTTGTGTATTAAATATGCGGAAATGTCAATCATGGCGATCTCAATTTACGGTTTCAATGCAACAAATTTAATGAAAATAACTTGTAGACACCACCAATTTGAAATACATGTTGTTCTATGTTTACATCCTAACTCCACACCCCATCCAAATGACGATATATCGTGATACCGCGGTATTTTAATGAGATACCGATATCGTCATGCCTTGAGCAATATCGCCCAACCCAACATACAGGCTCGCCCAACTTTCTGTTTTTAGACAATACAGCTACTATATGGAGCAAAAAATGCTGAATGTTCGAAGTTGTCAGAATGGGGAAGTGTTTTGTCATTTTCTTGTTTTTTCTGGGGTGATGGTGGTGGACATTTTCCTCAGACTGGAGCTAGTTGTGAGGGCTTGACTAAAGCGTCAAATGGAAATTATATGCAAAAGATATTGAATGATATTATACTATGCGTATACTCCTTGACTGCAGGAAATTTCAATTTCCCTTTCTCCGAGATCTAACAATACTCACCATTCTGTTACTTTCTGATACACAGCTGGCCCTGACAGCTGGCTCTAGGACTATAGACTTAGAAAGCTTTACCGACTCCTTGGAACCGGGTACTCGGCTCCCAACTGCCGAGTACCCGTCTACCATAGAGCTCATATTGTTTGCATAGCCACCAAACAAGAGAAATCCATGGCTTGCCTCCGTGGGGCTGGGAGGCTGGGTCCGTAACAGAATGGTGAGTATTGTTAGATCTCGGAGAAAGGGAAATTGAAATTTCGGGCATTCTCCTTCGATCAATACTCACCATTCTGTTACTTTCTGATATACACCAGATTTGTTCAGTAACCTGGTGGGAAGGGGCAAGCCATAAATGCTACTTTTTCCCCTTGGAGAAAGATTTAGACTTAACAACTTGACTAACGGAGACCTAAAAGGACTGTCAAGTTATCGGAACCGAATCACATTCGCATCACTGCACCCCCCCCCCCTTTTTTTTTCTCCTAAGAAAAGGGAGAGAACTCACGAACATTTATCTCGCCTGAAACACAAATATGCCAAGAGGGTTAACTGCTCTATGCATATATTAGCCTAGGAATGAGCATGAATATATAAGATGAATGATCATGATATATAGACATAATACAAAACACTCTCAATCGTGAATTACCTCATGATATTTGGAATTCAGACCTGGAGCCTCCAGCCATTCACTTGTCCGGCCTCAGTGACACAACTGGTTGATATCCTCTCGCTCGACCAAGCCTGCTTCTAAATTCTCTCTTACAAATGCCAAAAAAGGAAGAAGAGCAGTGCGGTCATATAGCTATCGTCTCAAAACAGCTCTCATATAGTAATCCGTGAAAGAGGACTCACAGTGCCCTTGTGCGACAGCCCTGATGTCCGTAAACGGAACACCATTGTCAAGGGCGGAAGAGGCGGCTATTCCTCTAACAATGTGTCCTTGCGCCTTGCACTTGGTGCCCAGTCGTAATCTCACGGGTAATCTGAATGCATTCGAATACCCAACGAGAGATAGAATCCATGGATGCGGCGCCATATGGCTCCATATGGCAGATCCACAGATGTCTACCATTCGATCGTAACGAGTCTGTCCGTTTTGTATTTAGTCAAAGCACGGACTGGGCACCAGACACTGGCATCACGATCTAACCTACTCAGTTTCGGTATAACGATCGGTTTGCCGGGATATCTCAAAGACCGAGATCTTTGACATAAACTCTGCTCTTGGCAGTAGACGCAGACCCTCTCTGGAGACAATAATCGGTCCCTCTCTGCTGAAAGTGCATGGATCACACTGCGCCTTCTAGCTGAGGAAGCTGCCAATAGAAAGACCGCCTTTAGAGTCAAATGCTTTAGACTAGCCGAACGCAACGGTTCGAAAGGGTGCTTGGCCAGTACATCAAGCACTAAAGATAGACTCCAGGCTGGAATGACTACCGGTTGTCTCGGTCGGAGATTGCTCATTCCCTTCACCATCACACTCAACTGGGCCACCTCTGGACTATCCCTGTTGGCTAGATAAGGGATAACTGATGCCAAAGCTAGTGCCACACTTTGATACACAGTGTGGGTGACCTGGTCCCTCTTGGCGATTTATGTATGATGCTACCGTCGAATTGTCCAACCGTATCAATATCACCTTGCCCCTGATCATCGGAAGAAACTCTTCCAACGCCAGTTCCACTGCCATCATTTCCAACAGATTGATATGCAGCTGACTCTCCAGGAGAGTCCATGTGTCCGAGACCTGGTGTTCTCCCAGGCAGGCCCCCCACCCCTCCAGCTATGCATCCGTGTACACGGACAGCCGGGGGTGGGGTAGGTGCAGCGAAACCCCTACTAGGAGATTCTGACGCTGTTTCCACCATACAAGATGCGATATTATTGGCTCCAAAACTGGCACCAGTTTTGACAGGGGTTCTGTTCTCTGTTTCCACAGAGACATCAGATACAACTGGATAGGTCTTCGCATTAGAGCACAGTACGGGATCACTTGCTCCATGGAGACCATCATGCCCAGCATCTGAAGAAACCGCCTCGCCTGAATGTGGTTCCCACTCGAAAACTCTTGAGGATGGCTAACACTCTGGGCTCTGAAGGGTAAAACCTGCCCTCCTCGAGATCGAATCGCATCCCCAAATAAACGAAATGTTGAGTGGGTGTCAACTCGGATTTCTCCTTGTTGACTATCCAGCCTAGATCTGAAAGTAACTTCAGAGTCAGAGCAATATCCACGTTCAACCTGGCTGCAGAGTCTGCTTTGAGCAGCCAGTCGTCTATGTAGGTGTGTAGCGCCACGTTCTCTTCTCTGAGAAACGCTGTCACCGCAAGGATCACTCTTGTGAAAACCCACGGAGCTGTCGACAGGCCAAACGGGAGAACAGTAACCTCCCATACTAGATTCTGAAACGCAAATCTCAGAAACCTGTGCCAACTCCGGTTCATAGGAATGTGGAAATATGCATCTTTCAGATCGATCGACACACACCACATTCCCTTCGACAGCCATTAATTTTTGGCAGCATTTCTGTGCCCAAGACACCAGCAGAAACTAGACTCTGCAAACTAGACTCTGCACAGTGTCTTGGGCACAGAAATGCTGCCAAAAATTAATGGCTGTCGAAAGTACTGCAGACTGTGATACCTAGCGTGGAGTATCCAGTTTCAGGGCGCCTAATCAGAAATTGCTATTATCGTAGCGTATCCAGTTTCGGTGAGGCTCTAACCCAACCTGCGGGTTGTCGAAGATGAGAGACACTTTATTCTCAATTGTCCACTCTACAAAACCGAGAGGGAATCACTATATTCTGCATTCAATCAGTTTACCAATTTCGACTCACTCTCTGATGATGAAAAATTTATCTTCATTATGTCATACAATCATAGAGATACGGAAATGTGTAGGCCGGTTCTGAACTATGTAGATAACTGCATGTCCAAAAGACAAGAGCACATGGCACCTTCAAAATAGTAACTATCTTTATACCCACGGGTCATTGAGTTTTTGCCGCGGCATGCCCGCTGGACATGTGCGCATATTTCATATTAAAAAACAAATTTTTTTTATTGATATGAAATGGGCGTACGTGTCGGGTGGGCGTGTTGTGACGGGAATTCGGGGGCCTGTGGCATACCATGCACTATTTCTGTTGCGATCTGCATTGAATTTGATGTTTGTCACCCACCATCACAGTCAATGCGGATCACAACACAATTTTGAATCAATCTACGATCTATCCTCAGATTAAACTATAGGTCTGATAGACCTATTGAGCCGGCCAACAACAATAAGTGAATTTCCCTTCAACCCGCACCGAAAATCAAGAGACTTGTGATCTCCATAAACTAAAAATTCACTTCTCATTTTGCTAGTGCTACTTGAAGCTGTAATGGGTGGTGATGCTGCTGGCCTGATTCGGTGGACCTCTCAGCTGATTTGTATGATCACTCAGTATTTATCAGTGTCATACAATAAGGTTTGGGTGAGTGATGAGTGCTGAGTGGTAGGCATACACCTCATCTGAGTGGGTTGCGGAGTCAATCCAGCTGTAAATGGTGTATGACGAAAATGACCGCCAGCTAAAATGACTGTGCCCGGGACAAGAATGACCGCTATTATGGCGACAATGACAGCCACTGCGAATTTATATTTTGACTTCTATATAGTGTATATAAATATAATATGTTATTTTTGTAGGTGATCGTTGTCTCGTTTTAATAATACCATAGATATAGATATTCATAGATCTAACTGTTGGATATAATAATACCATAGATATAGATATTCATAGATCTAACTGTTGGATATTTAAATAATTGGTTAACTGGTTAACCTGCCATGCGTTTGATTTTTATACTATTTTATTTATGTTTTAGATGTAAGGTGGTCATAGAATCTCCGTTTATTACTGCTTTTTGTAGCACTAAACTTCTTCTAAATATCTTTGAGCACTCTAGCATTATCTAGCAGACGTACAGTGTTCACTTTTTAAATTGCTACTTCCGGAATTTTCGTTCCCTTCTTTAGGTAGTCTACGCGACGGTACCTAAAAAAAAACCACACAAATTTTATATAAGTTAAATTAGATAGGAACTCGTAGTAGGAAACATATAATATATATAATATATATTGTAAATTATATACGCATATAGAATATTCGTAGCGGATAGTAGTTATTGTTAGGCTTATTAGGAATACCATAGGAATACTATAGCGGTCATTTTCGTCCCTACCGCGGTCATTTTAGCTCGCGGTCATTATGGACTGAGATCGCTGTAAATGACACCTCTGCATGAGGTGTACACTTGTTGCAGTGCTATGTACATAGAACCTTCCCTATATAACTGTAAACACTGTATATTTATAAAATCCATTCACAGTTAATGCTCTAAACTTTATTACTGTGTGTCTTGTATAATATAATATCGAGTGTGTCATTTCATGTCTGGCCATGTCTATCTGTATGTAGATTTTACGCCAATAACTATTCTGATTCTGATTCATGTTCATACATTTGTACAGCCATTGCAAATATGAAAAAAGATAACTGAAGGTAATTTCGTGACACCAGTTTTGGTAACATTTGCAAACAGCGTGGCATGTTTATAGACTCGTGGAATTTTGTAGATCTTTAAAACATTCAAGTACGCGTAATTCTCGATTATTTTAACTATGTATATTTTACTCACTATTCGTAGATTAGCATTTTCCCAAGCGATTTTGTTATCTGCCTTCACGTTTCACCGAGTTATAGAAGGTGCTCTAAAAAGAATGACGTCACAGCGGGTGCGCTCAAAAAATTGTTACTTCCTGGGAACTGTCAAAATTAAAAATGATTCTAAAACGCGGAACAGCGAAACCGAGAAACAGCCAAATACGGCCGCGAACATGATCGCGCACAAGTTCAAGTTCAAGATTATTTATTTTGATATAGAATATACATTTACAGTTTCACAACAGGTAGTCCACCAAAGGCAGAACCTATGTGGCGGTGGACGCCTACATATAACAACAATATAGGACATAAGAATACTGAATACATACGGTTAACATGTTATAGTCCTATATATACATATAGTTAACTGTCTCGCTGTCAAGCCTCTGCAGTCTACATTTTCCATGGGGCGTAACTCAGGGTATGCTGAGTACCTCTAAAACAATTTGACCGAAAGTTGTCGGTGGCTAAGCCACCAGTAACTTTCAGTCAAATTGTTTCCAAAATACTCAGCCAATCCAGAGTCATTGCCAATTAGAATTATTGATCTTGATCTTGATTAGTTATGGCGAAACATCCAACGGACATTATTTTCGTCGCGCATTTGTCAAGTAGCTGGTTTTTTGCCTCTAATTAATTCGGTAAATCTATTTGTAGGATTTGCAGAGTTTTCTGAACTGCTTAGAAGATCCTGTGATAGTTTGTTCCAATCCCTAATCGTCCTGGGAATAAAGCTGAATTTAAAGACGTCAGTTCTTGCATAAATTTAGTTGAAGTGGGTGTTGTGCATGGTTTTGGTTTTGGTTTTCCGAATTGGAATCTGTAGACTATCTAATGATAGCTTTGCTTGTTGCTGTAGACATTTGTAGAACAAGATAAGGCGGTTTTGTTTCCTTCTGTCTGACAACGGTGGGAGTTTTAGGGTTTCCATTATATTTGCCATACTGCCTGGTTCGTAGCAATAGGTTGCAGTGTCCTGAAGAGTTATCTGATGAGGGTCCCAAACTGTACTTGCATACTCCGGAGCTGGTCTAATCAGTCCCATGTATGCTTGAAGTCTGATTTCTTGGGAACAGAATTATAAATTTCTCCGTAATAGTCATAAGTTTCTGTATGATTTGCTGCAGATCTCAGTGATGTGTTTGTTCCAGCTTAGGCCATTGGTGATGTTGATGCTCAAGTACCCTACTGATGAAATAAAACTTAGACTCATTCCTTTTAGCATGTAGTCGAATTTGATAGTTTGTTTTTGTCTGGTTAGGCTTATCATGTTGCATTTTACTGGTTGGAAGCGCATTCCCCAAGTGGTAGCCCAGTTACCTAACATGTTTATGTCTTGTTGGAGTGCCTCACAGTCCTTGGGGTCATCAATTTCCCGGTCGCATACGCAATCATCAGTGAATAGCCTGATCTCTAAGGAAATGTCCTGGACTATATCCAGGTTGTCGTGTTTTATATACACCCAGAGGAATGTCCAAAGTTCTCTCGCATAAAAATCTCATTAATATATAAAATTCTGCGGATTATAATAACAATTTAAATAGTTCTATATTGTATTCAATTAATCATCATGTGTAGACCGTGATTGTAGTTGAATTGGCCAGTTAAATTGTTTTCTCCAAGTTGTCACCAGTTTCCATGGTTGTTTATCATAGCAAAGCTATAATGAAATTGGTGTTACCTGGCAAAATTCATCTATGATCATATAATTTTAACTATTAATATTATAAAAATTTATAAATAAGCTTACTGAATAATTAATAATAATTTTAAAAAGTAATTTTTAAAAATAATTAAAAAAAATAATTTAAAAATAATTAAAAATAAATAAATTAGCCATAAAATAAAATAAACAAATCATCTATGGACAACACAACACTAAACAGCAAATCACCATAATACAGAGACTAAACTAACATGTCACTAACACACTATTCATTTGATGTACATTTCTAAAGTGATCATCAAGTTGTAAGTTGCCAATATGCTTGCATGCACCGACTGTCAAACAGCAGGCAAGCCCACTACTTTTTGTGTCAGTGACTTATGTTTGTGCAAAGAATGCAACAGCATACGAGTGAAAGAAAGAAGAAAAACGTTCAGAAAGGAAAAAGGTTCTGAAGCAGCTAAAAACACAAACCGAAACACCATTCCCGTTCTGCCAAAGAGAAGGCAGAACAAATCTCCTATCACATCAATAACAACTTCTACGGGCACAATGACCATTGGTGAATCGGAAGATACTGTCATTCGCTCCAATATCATACAGAAAGCTACTACTACGAACACTGATGTTGAAGTCACATCCATTACCGCTACAGCCACAAATATTACACCACCTACAACTGCTACACACAATCATGTTGAAGTCACACCCACAATTACTACAGACACCATTACAGAGGATACAACTATTGCAGGTACAAATGGAGGTGCTAAGCCCAAAGCAAAATGTAAATGCGGTAAACCAGACGCTGAGTACATGATAAAATGTGACATCTGTAAATATTGGGTGCATTATATGTGTACAGACCCCCCACCTTACATGCTCTCGACCCTAGCATCCACCAAGCTTAAGTATACATGTCAAGACTGTTGCCAAGTCTCCAAGCACATTAAAGACTTTCTTGCATGGCACACCACACCATTCAATTGTGAGTACCAGGCTAGCGATAGGACAGTTAAGGAAAGCAGTGTTCAGCTACAGTTGACCCAGACCCAAATAAGCGATATTGCAGCAAGCAATATGATCCGCAACCTGACTACTATTAATTCTGATGCGCTACAACAACAGAGTAGACACAGATGCAGGTGCTCTTAATAAGGATGATGAGATTGATGGAATAAAACACAAAACTGAGACGTTATGTGCTGTCATTAATGAAATGAAAATGTTCAAGGAAGAACTTAGACAGCTCAGAAAAGAATTACAAACCTTGCAGGCACCGGATGATATATCATCACAATAATCTGTAAATCCTATACATAAATTAGGTACTAATGCTACTGACATAGACATCAACCGACCCTCAGCGATGGCATGTGCACCCCAAAGCAAACCTAACCATACAAGTGTCAATGATAATATCAGGACAACCCAAGATAAACTGGTCCAAACCAGTCTAGTATTGGTAAACAACTGTCACCAATTAGACTTAATATTGCCATCCAATCAAGAAAACCAATGTTCATTTCACAAAAACTATGACCCTATAGGTAATATTCAAGCCCAAAGTGCACAACCGCATACCACTCAGCTGCAGGGACATAGAGACAACACTTTCCAAAATAGACAAACATTTAGCAATATTTCACATGGTAATTATGGACCGAACAGGCACACGATGACTCCTCAACATCACTACATAAACAATACAGATGAGAAATATACTAAACCAGGTAGCAGAAGCTATAGACAGGTTGTGCTTAATAGCCAGAGTAATGCAAACAAGGGTGGCCGAGTTCATAACAAACCGGCTTCTCAGAGGAGTTATAGCAATGTAGAGTACCAAAACCATAATAGACAACCATCCCTGCAATCCTGCACTCAAACCACAACAACCAGGAAAGTTCTAATAATTGGAAGCTCGACACTCAGGAAACTTAGTGGTAGGTTTATTTTGACAGGGAAGCATGACATCAGAGTCAGATCCTATGGTGGGGCTAGAATTAGTGAAATTGCAGAAAAACTTGAACTGTTTATCTCAGCCAACACATACGATATTGTCATCATACATGTTGGAAGTAATGACATTGGTAAGCGTAAAGCAGACAGCATGATCAATGAATATGATGCACTTATTAAAAGAGCCAAATCACTAGCTCCAAACACTCAATTGTATATATCATTCCTGCTGCCACGACCCCAAAACATACATGAAAACAACCTAGTATATGAGTTTAATGAAATGTACAGCTCTCTAGCAGAATGGCACAAAGCAACCCTAGTGAACAACACAGAACTGTTTTACTTATTCTAATGGGGAAACGAATGAAGAGTTTTTCCGAGACTTTATTCACCCAAATTATCATGGCGTTAGACTATTATCCCCACTAGAGTTAGAAGCACTGACACCCCATACACACTGGATCTAATTCTCTGCAACGATGAAAATCTTGCGTCAGATATTGCATACGATAGCTCCCTGGGAAGCAGTGACCACGTTGTGATCACATGTAATATCCAAATGTGCAAATGATACAGTGACAACTGAAATAGAAAAATTAAACTACGACAAAGATACCTATGGGGCAATGACACATGAACTAAATCTTGATTGGGAAAAAATATTAGAAGGTAAAGATCTCGAAAAATGTATTCCACTTTTTCTAATAAACTAAAGTTAGCAGAAACAGCACATATCCCCAGATACAAGCCACATGTGGGCAACAAGGAAAAGAAAGCAGCCATCATATCAGAAATTCTTAAACTAATAAAAGCTAAAAATAGAGGTTGGATGAACTATATGAAAACCAGAACAGACAAAGACAGGCTTAAATATATATATATATATCTGCGAAACAAACTTAAGACACTCACAATAAATACTAAACGAGAAAAGAAAAAGAAATAGCCAAAAGTGTAAAAACGAATCCCAAAAAATGTTGGTATCATGTCAACTGTACAAGAAGACTCACCTCCAGAATACCTGAACTTGAGGTTGAAGCAAATGTTACAGTCCTGAGAGAACAGAATGATATTGACAAGGCGGACGTATTAGCAAATTTCTATACTACGGTTTTCATTGATGAAGATACTAATATGCTTCCACACCTTACCAGGCGAAACTACACAGCTCTCTCTAATGACACTACCTTCAGCCTCAGCGAAACACTTACAATTATGGAATCAATAACCATTTCTAAATCACTTGGATCTGATGAGGTACATCTTCGCCTCATATACGAATTAAGAAAAGTACTACATAATCTGCTTAACATCATATTCAACAAATCATTTGTCTCAGTATGTGTACCTACCCATTGGAAAGTTGCAAACCTTACACCGATTTTTAAAAGGGGGATAAAAAGGACCCAGGCAACTACAGACCAATAAGCCTTACAAGTGTAGTTTGCAAACTCATGGAAAAGCTCATTCAGGATAAGATAGTAAAGCCAATAAAGTCCAATGATCTACTCACTAGTAAACAATTTGGTTTTATTTCAGGAGGTCAACAACACTGCAATTATTAAATGTGTTAGACCACTGGACAAAAATACTGGACAACAATGGTGAAATAAACATAGTATTCATGGACCTAATGAAGGCATTCGATAGGGGGCCCCACACGAATGACTCATGATCAAATTGAAGGCATATGGATTTAGTGATACAATGTGCCAATGGATAAGGAAATTCTTTAAAATCGTATACAGAGAGTCCGGATTAATAACAAATTTTCTGCCTGGCAAGATATATCCAGTGGGGTACCAGAAGGTAGTGTGATAGACCCTATCCTGTTTGTGTTATTTATATAAATGACCTACTAGATAATGTCAGTTCTGAAATCTACTTATTCGAAGATGACACAAAGATTTATAAAGAAATTCAAGACAAGACAGACAGTAAAATAATACAGGATGATCTTGACTCCATGACCAACTGGGCTTTACATGGCTACTAAAATTCCATCCAAACAAACGTGGAGTTCTGGAAATAAAAAGCAAACAAAATGCTGAAAACCGATCCTATCACCTACGTGGAGAGGATGGTCTCCCAATACCACTTGAATCTGTTGATTTTGAAAAAGATCTAGGCATATTTATAGACAGACAACTTAACTTTCGAAAACATATACAGTACTAGGTAAACAAAGCCAAAAGGATAATGGGAATAATTCACTAAACCTACACATACCTAAATAATGACAATTTCACCTTGCTATTCAAAGCATTAGTACGCCCTCACATTGAATACGCTAACAGTGTCTGGTGCCCATGCAAAGAAAACTATATCAATACTATCGAAAATGTTCAAAGGAGGACAACCAGACAGCTTCCGTCATTGAAGGGATTGGGCTACCCTGACAGGCTAAAAAGACTAAATCTCCCAACTCTAAAATATAGACAACACTGGGGAGATATGATTGAACTATATAAAATTTTACACAGTTATTATGACACACATATAACAAAACATCTTTTCACATTAAACAATTCAATAACAAGAGGACACACATATAAACTAAAGAAACATTGCTTTTCACATGATTTCAGAAAACATTACTTTACCAATAGATTAATCTATGCCTGGAATTCACTATCTGATCACATTGTAACATCGGAAAATTTAAACATATTCTAGAACAGATTGGACACTTACTGGGCAAACCAAGAAATAAAATTTTAACTATCAAAGCAGCCTAACTCTATTGCAGCCTAACACAAAACAGAACATAGAGGCTTTTTAGACTGCGTTCTGCAAATCAATCTTATCTTATCTTATCTTATATCATTTATGTGGTCTGAAAACAGTAACGGGCCTATAACGCTTCCTTGAGGTACTCCAGAAACAACGTCAGCAACGTTTGATTTGACACCATTGACTACCACACACTGTTTGCGACCTGTTAAGAATGTGTCAATCCAATTTAGTAGTTTGTTTGACACACCATATTTGTGCAATTTAGATTTCAAACGTTCATGTGGAACAGTATCAAAAGCCTTTTCAAAGTCGAGTATAAAAATGTCCTCTTGTTTCTTGTTTATCAATGGATGAAGCCCAATCACTGATGACATTAATTAGTTTGAGTTTCACAACTGTAAAATCTTCGGAAGGCGTGTTGTCTGTCAATTAGAATGTTATTTTGTCCGAAATGGCTCATTAAATTAGAACAGATGATGTGTTCCAGCACCTTACAGCAAATGCATGTGAGAGAAACTGGTCTATAGCTACTTGGTAAGGGCAGGTTGTTTTTCTTATGCAAAGGACAAATGTTTGCTGATTTCTATTCAGTTGGGATAACTCCTTTGTCTAAGGACTGTTGGAAAAATGTGATAGTATGGCTGACAGTTCTGTTGACAGTTCTTTGCGTATTCACGGATGTATTTCGTCTGGTCCCATTGCTTTTGATGTTTTCAAACCATTTAATAATTTCTTAATTCAATTTGGGCTGATGGTGATGTTTTCCATTTTGCTTGTTTTAGGAATTGAGAATGGTATTTCGCTCAAGGTTGTTTCGGTGAACACCCTAATAAATTGGCTGTTACGTGCTTTGGCTTTGCTGAGGTCAGTATCTATGAGAATTCCATTTGTTTTGAGTGGTGGGATTCCTTGTTTGTCAGATTTTTGGTTGTTAATATACTTCCAAAAGGGGTTTGAGTCAGCTTTGATGTCACCAAGCAAATTGTTGACAAAGTTGTTGTGGGAATCCTTCTTTCTTAATTTGCTTTCGCAGAGCTTTCCATCTATCTTTTAGGCATAGGCTGCCAGTCTTTTTCAACTGACTGTGTGTTTTGTTCCTGCGCCTAATCAATGCCTGTATCTTGTTGTTTATCCAGGGTAATGATTGTTGGGAGCGAGATAGCTTACTAGAAACAATTTTTCGGGTGGTTTCATTTAGAAAATTATTGATTAGTTGCCAATTGGTTTCGATGTCCCGGCCATTCTCATGACCATTGAAGTACTTCGTTCTTGCAAACTTCAATGTATCTTTACGCATAGTACCATAGTCTCCTTTAGAATACTGAAAAAACTGTCTACGTGGTTTCTTTTTGTCAGAGATGTTACAGACGAGGGTGGCCATAACAGCATCGTGGTCACTGAATTTGTCTGGTGAGAGCAGGTTACTTAATTGACCGGGTGATGTTGTTGCGATTAAATCTAGAGTGTTTTCTTCACGGGTTGGGAAAGATACTAGCAGTTCAATGCTAAATTCATCAAAGATGTCAATTACGGCTTGGCCATCTGAATCTGACAAAGAGGCACCAAGTTCTGTGCTGAGTTTTGGTTTCCAATCAATTGTCCTGTAGTTAAAGTCGCAGAGAATGTGGATATTTGGAAGGTGGTTCGCTTTATGTTTTGACTTGATCATGAGTAGCTGATTTCTTCATAGGATAATGTGATCTGATGGTGAATCCGGTTCCTTATACCAACTGCTGATGTAGTGGTCTTTCCCATTTATTGACAATTTTGCACATATTAATTCTGAACCGTTTTCTAAGTCGCAGACTTGTGAGGATTCTAAATTTTGCTCCACTAACAAAATAGACCCTCCCCCACCCATTACTCTATCATTTCTGAATATATCATGGCCTAATTCCTGTGGAAGTAGCTCATTTGACTCTACTGATTTATCTATTTTGATTTCTTGAAAGGCTACAATGTCTGGATCGCATGTTGATAGATATGACTGTATTTCAAATTTTTTCCCTCTGATGATATTTATATTGATTGATACCATGGTGATTTGTTTTGTTTTTACTGTTTTATCCTTCTTGACAGATTTCGGCCATGGTGATTCACTAATTGCTTCAAATCGGTTACTAATTTCAATGTCTGCCAAGCATAAATGATTAGATAGGTTGATGTTGTCACAGTTTGGACACATCCAGGCACAGTTTGTCCTTTGCATTACCTTGTAGTCCGCATCAGAGATTTGTGAGTATTTGGTGTGAACCCATTTTTTACACGAATTGCATTCTACTGCTGAGTCCGAGTTTGTTACCTTCTCTGCACAAAGGCCACATGGTGCAGAACAGTTTGGGCAGTACCATTTGTCCTCCGATATCTGCAGAACTTTATATGCTTTGCTGTCAACATCTGCACAACGTGTGTGTATCCAATTGTCACAGTCATCACACTGAATTGCTGTGTCTGATTTCTTTACTAGTTTATTGCATACTCCACATCCTCTATTGTGTCCAGGATTGTGTTCGATGTCACCGGCGAGGATCAATAGTGCTTGTGGTCTTATTGGGGTGGGAGGGAGGGAGGAGGTGGGAGCCAAGAGATCGCTCAGTAGGACCTCTGCGAGATAGCACTCTGCGATGCACAGAGTGGAAAACAGTTTCTGCTAATGAACGATAGAAACATATAAATCTCCTCTTGAAGTATTTAAATCTGTAATGAATCTTAACCTCCTACATAGGACAACCACATCATCTGCGTTCTTGTGCACATGTCTTTCCAAAATTCTTGATGGTACGGGTAATATTGATCTATAATTTTTTTGTATCCTCCTTACTACTACTCTTATGTATGGGCATTAATTTTGCATTCTTCCATCTCTCAGGAAATATGTTGTTCTTGATGTTGTTCTTGATCTACGTAACCCAGATACTGGCACCATTAGCACATATGGCAAAGAAAAAGTATATATCCTCAACAACCTCTTGTCAAGTATCTTCACTTCTGATGACTTGCATAATATACCAAGTATCAGCAATAAAGCCACCAGCACTATTTTAGACAGTATGTTAATAACACCTATGGCTATTGAGAAAAAACTGAAAGCCCTCACTCCAAATAACCCAGACGAAATTCCAGTGAGAATACCAATTGACACAGCCAAGGAAATTAGTGTACCTTTATGCATCATCTTTAACAAATCTATATATAAATCAGGCTTACATTGTTTACCATTAAGACGCCAGTTACACAACATGTGCTCTACAGTAAACATTGCCTATCTTAGAAACCTATAAGATGCAATGCATTTACTGTATGATCCAACTACAGGCTAAATGGCCTATCACGGTAGTACATGATAAGCATAAGTAAGGATAAGTATAAGTACATCACAGCTATAAAAAGATTTGGGAGTGCACACCGACACCACATACCTTTCTTTTGATACACACATAAATAACACTGTATCGAAGGCGAACAGTAGAGTAGGAATAATCAAAAGAACCTTTTCCTGTATAGACCCGTCTACACTTACTTTACTCCATAAATATTTGGTGAGACCTATCCTTGAATACTGTATCTTGGCATGGTCACCAATATTTAAACGACAATCCCAGCTATTAGAAATGGTAGAGCGTCGGATACATAAGTTATTACCACAAATTAGAGACTACAGCTACGAAGAAAGACCCTAAATCTAATGTCATTGAAATACCGAAGATTTCGAGGAGACTTAATCGAAACATACAAAATCCTTTATGATACATACAACATAGCAGCTTCTTCGAACTCTCCACTAATATACAGATTAGAGAACATGACTTCAAGCGCAATATGGAATGCAGCACTAAGGATATTCGCAAATACTTTTTCTCTAACATAGCGGTGCGATAATCGAGTACATTGAAGAAAACCATCTTCTATCTGAATGCCAGCATGGTTGTAGCTCAGTCACTGTGCTGTCCATCTAGTTCCTAGGTCTTCGACTCATACCCAAGGTACGAATCAGCCCGACGATGCTGGTTAGCTAGCCTCGGGGATTCCTGCTTGGAGGAGAGACTGCGAGTGGGCGGTGTGTACAAAAGCGATCTTATGGATCAGCGAAACAATAATGTTTCAGTGGGGCTGGGCGAGCATTCGCACAAATGTTGAACACGACTGTTTCGTCTGTGCTTTTGGTGTATCTGGTATGCCTGTATATTCTGGTGTTGAGTTATCTATAACACTATATAGTTCTCAGGTCACAGCGAGTTAGTATACTGTTTCTGAGCGTAGTACAAAGTACGTGCCCGACTCTAAGCAAACATCCTTAATTATGTGAGTGTTGACTATCTCTACGCAGATTGTGTATTTCGCCAAACAATAACTTATCCGATTATATGTATAAAAATATGGGAAGGTCCTATGAGAGACGAGCCCTGTGTTGGCTGAGTGCGTGTACACTACTTTAGTATAAATGAACTAAGTGCCTCAAGCGGGCTGATTTTTCCATCCTAATGCAATCGCTCAAGCCTCCCTTCTCGGGTTTGACTTATTGAGCACCTACCTTAGGTCAACAGCACGAAAATGTTGTCAGGGCGACAGGAGATGGAGTTGACTCTTTTCTTAGTAAGCACCGTATCTACTTAAGACAGGGTTGAACTATTGTGACCTTTGCTTTTAAGGTGTGGAGGACCCACTCGGCCCTTCTAGTGACAAAAGATTTAGTTCATTATAAACGTCTTTTGCCGTAGTCGGTGTTTCGAGAACAAGCCATTTTAGAGTTCATCCCTGGAGCTAATGATTAATTGCGTTTGATTCAATGGCCCAAGATTCACTGCTAGGCCAGCTACAATTATTTTATTATTATTATTTCGCAATGAATTCCTCATTTGGCTTGAAAGATTCTATCCTAAAGTATCATCAAAGATATATTGGGATGGTGTGTGAACTCCTCATTTAGACTGGGCCATCGAGAAACCTCTGAAGTTTCAAGGGTCGGCCCAAACAAACTGAAGGCAGGAAGTACAATTAGATGGTTGCAAGGTTGGCAGGAGTTAAGCGCAATGGAATCAAGCTGCCGGGTCGACTGGTCGGACTGATCTTTTAATCTGATATGCACTACTTCTTATATCGGCAGCAGCCTCTATTTTCTATAACTATGTGCTAGAGAAACCCGAAGGACTAGACAACCCCAAACCGATAATCTGCTCTCCAGAACACATGCCAACCATTCTGAGGATGGCTATACCTAAAATGTCTAAGACACGATTTGCTCCCTCTGTGCATACTCCCGGCCACTGGGAGTATGACCGTAATAGCCATAGATTTCTGTCTAAAGGGGTTTCTGACTGGGTGGACACTTTTGGCTTGTACATATGATCGTTGCACAATTGTGTAATGATCACAAAAGTCTCCGAGAATGTTTGGTACCTTTGGAAAGCCTTAGATTTCCTCCTCCTCACTATGATAATGATGGGTCAAAACAGAAAAGAAGCGATGCTTAAACAAGGAATCATCTAACATTCCCTGGAAGAAGACAAATTGATACATAGCTCGCCATTAAACTTGCTGACTGCTGCTAAACCCTATGGAGGCTGGTGCGGGTATATGAATGACTGCTGATCGGCTGTTGTTCACTAATGAAAGTTTCCCATTCATCAGGGAGATAATGAGATGCAGAAAAAAGAGTAATAAAGCTGATCGTTCTCCACCATAAAACAGTCGCATAGAGGGTGTCCTATGGCTGCCTTGATAATGACCATGGCTGGTCCACTCCCCGATTCAGAAGTGATGGAGAAATTGTACTGCGAAGTTTGGGGACTTCACTTGCTCAGAGTGGGTCGACAATTACATAGGCAAGAGACGGCCTAATTTTTGTAAAAGTCTGCCTAGAAAAAGCAGCTTAATTTAAAGTAAGGACTATAGCTACAGCTACAATTCATCTACCTCCAGAAATCGCCGCTGTGATTTTGGCTGCTTCAGAAGACCCCACTGATCTGAAACTCTCACCTTGTCTCCTGACTCCGAATTGAAGCAGACTCGACTGCACACTGTTACGGTTTGAATTTCTCCCGGGATCGGTTCTACTTCCCTTCGTCTACTGCTCGGTGTGTATGCTTGGTCTCCCCCATCCATGCCGCTTTGACTACTGTCCCACAAGTGACCTCTTTCGAATAGGAAAAGTTTGTTAGGTTTAGGACAACTGATACCTCCATTGGCCGCGCCTCCCAGCTCCCCTTCGCCCACACGAAGCTGAGTGACACCTTCTGTGCAGAGGCATGATTTTCCCCCTTCCAAAAAGGCTGTTTCTTTTCTTCCACTCAGTAGATCCTCGCACCTCACATGGATGGTGGACCGCCCTTAAATAGTATATCATCGCCGACAGAATTCTACCATCTCCCCCATTAGCTCCCGTCGGAGTCGTCATGCTCAGTGTGTGCACTTGCTCTTCCCGATCCATGCCACTCCAACTACAGGCCCACAAGCGGCATCTTTAGGGTAGGAATAGTTTGTTAGGCTTAGGAACTCTGAGATCTCTGTTTGCTGCATGTCCCAGCTCGCATTTCACCCACAGGAAGCTGAACTCGGAACCGCTCACACCTCCACTCCACTGCAAATGATTTCGATGTCGCGAGACTGCCTCATGCCATGTAAGGCCGTTCCCTGCTGATGCTCCTCGCCTAATGCTCCGAATAACCTCCGTTATCCTTTCGACATCCAAATGGAGTTTTAGGACATTTCGCAACTTAAACTTTCACACCCACACTAGAACACTTCAAACATTTCCCCTAGGCTGGACTTTTGAGACAGCGGCGTATCTTCCCTCGAACAACTTGGTTTAGCAAGTGTTTCACTTAAATATTTTGTTTTAGACCACTAGACCAGTGGTCAGGACAACGCTTAGGTATTTATCCAATCCTGCGGTTACTACCAGTTCTGGCGACAGATCCCAATAACCGCCATAATGCTGGAACCTTTTCTAAATCTGCCACATTTTCATAGCAACCGGGCTCGGCAGAGGTTCCACTCAACACTTTCCGTATTCAACTAGTTCGTGCATCTGAAACTTGGAAGGACCACCCTCTGTGCTGCGTCAAGCCCTTTTTGACATTGTACAAGATGGCCTAGGCTCTGAGTGGAAGGATCACCTGACTCTACTAGGGAAGAGGGTCTCACATAATCTAATCGATCGCATCCTTTTGGCGGCTGACAAAGACCTTAAAACCTGCACACCCTTGAAAAGTAGGTAAAAACACTGCCTCGTGCAGAACTTCCCCCGTAAATAGAGGAAGACTTTAGGGATAGGTACATACAGAAGGACCACCTCAGAACGCCCGCTGAGAACATCGGATCAACTAGACAGTGACTACTAAACCTTCAACCCCTTCCTCCTTCCACGAATACCAAGGTAGGATCGATCCATTTAATGTGCATAGACCATCAAAGCTGTAAGTAACTGGGAAAATACCCACCTAGCATTTCAAGAGTGGACAATGTCAGATCCGCTCCCTGGAGCTAACCTTTATCTACTTATCTACGTTGCCCTAAAGACTGCACTGCTGGATCAGGCTAACATAATTATATTTTCCCAGTGATTCCTACTTTGGCAAAAAGGCTTAGCTTTCAGGTATCTGAAGATACAGAGGGGATGTATATGGTCATCGACACTTTGATTCTGACTGTCAAGAAACCCCAATAGTTTCTTAAATCAGTCCAAACCAACGTGATAGAGGGGATCCAGACAATTAATAGGCCAGGAGGCCAGAGAAGCATAGGAAGAGACAACTACTCAATATATAGAATTTAGGAGGCCCTAAGGTGGATGACCAATTTATACAAACTTGCTGGTGGGCGGGGTATAATGGATCAGCAGATTAAAGATTCCCTTTCTATTGCTGAAGGCTTCGGTCAATGTTAAATTGATACATGATACATCTCTTGAGGCACAAGATGATACACACTGCATCGCTCATGTGGTGCATAAAGCAATGTCCCTATCCGGACTGTGGTTTAAAACATTAATTGGAAACACTAGACATGTGCAAAGTTTGTCCTACCACTTTTTAGTATGGTACAGAAAATCTGGCGAGATATCATCTAAACCACATGTTCTACATACTGGTTGGGATGTTACATAATGGCCAAAAGGCCACACCGCAGAGAAGGTCCCTCTGGAGGTTGTTGGTTTTTGGGAAGCTTTCTTTTAATAAAGCTTTTGCCCCCAGTGATATCTGCCAGGAGCTTACAAAAACTTGACTTGCAGTATGGTGAGTGTGATCCAGAGATATGAGCTCAAAACCGAGTGGCACTGTTGCAGGTTATGGTACACCGGGGCTAACAGTAGGCAGTAATACACATCTTTATCTCCGGCAATCTCACTATCAACTATCTGTCGATTGGGATTCTGGAGCTCCTTTTATACTAAATGGTGACGTCATGCCAGGACGTCTAGACCAATCAGCGCACGCGTCATATCCAAGGTATATGTGATCTGCTGGCCTTCACCCTACCAAGCACGTATGCTATGGCGATGTTTATTTTAGATGGGAGCTCAAAATATTGGATGCATATTCTCTGATATCTCAGCCATTTCTGAACCAATTTTGATTCTGTAAACAGTTTTGGAATCCTCGTTCGATCCCGGTAACGATTCCGGCGTGTCCTTTGCCATGTTCTACCTCACAATCACACTGAGCTAGCATTTCACCCAGTAATGCAAGGAATCGTTGTTTATTTTCACTATTAGAGAGAAATTCTTTCTTGTTCAACTGCAGTTTCATGGATGGACGGAAACTCACTTTGCTACCCTCACACCCTGCCCTGCGTCTATGGGTAATGTCTTTTGCTGAGGGGACATGTCTCGTAGCCATCGAAAACAATCACTGATTGACCATAGTGTGTTGTCACATAGTTGCTATAGTTTTGCAATATTTTGTCATACGTGCTACCCACTTTCCATGGAACACGGTGGAGAAGAGCGCCCCCATCAAGTGTATATTTGAACTTATGACTTTGTGGCGGTTGTGGTGGTACTGCAGACCAGATCGCTTTTGCTAGCTGTGGTTTTATGGCTTCTAAGAGACTGTCCTTTCCTTCGAACAATGCTGGAGGGTAACTACAGAGTTCATAGGTCAGAGCATTTGCCAGATCGTTTGTCTGAGATTCTGTAATGATTAACCTTTGAAACAGAAGTAAGGGATCTATCTGTACCATATCACTGCCAATCTTGACAGCAGCCACGGATTCAAATGTTATAGCCTGTTTCTTTCTCCTGAATGAATGCGTGAGAACGGGTTGCTGATCAATTTCATTAAGAATGACATTTCAGATTTGCTTTGCGTTATGTACGTTTACATGTGCTCCGGCTGCGATGCCATTAACTATGTCCCGATGTGATTAATTTGTGTCAAATGGTGACCGCCATTCGATGAAGGACATACGCTTTCTAGAATCGGCAGTGTGTCATATGTGGCTGATGTGAGCTGCTCCAACAGTACCTTTCGTATACGTGCGTCTTGACAAACACCAAACTATTCGCTGTGTTTCAGTTATGCCCGAGGCCACCACTCGTCTTAAGACTCCTCATTAGAAACTGTTCAATCACAAGGTCTGGTGATAATCCAGCCCAAAAACGGTCTGACCTCCGAGCAACATGTAGTCCCTGGGAGAATTGCATGTAAACCTGAGGGTGTATTTCATGTAACCTCATTTTCTGGAGGTAGAGGTACACTGATTTTGTGTACAGATTGTGACCGGATGCTGCCAGGTACGGCAACATGGCTTGCATAGTTTCAAGATGAAGGAACCAATCACCCATTCGTTCAGATCTGATAAAGTCATGCACAATGGTGATCATCTCCATATAATTTACCCATAGCTTGGCAGTGCAACATTCTGACGACATAGTTGCCATGTCTGTTTGAAGTTTCATGTGAAAAGACCGCAAATCTACTGATGACTCTACTGAAGAAAATCGCGAGGTTTTACTATTTTAAAAGCGTGGTTCATTACATCGAGGAAAACTGCTTTTCAGTTTACTTTGACTGTCCATTTATAAAATTAACCTGGGCCGTATGTTACAATAAATATAATATATTGGAAGGAGTTATTTAATTGTTTCCCGTGTTTAATTTACAGATGGGCTTAATGTTATCTTAGTTATCATCTAATAAGCGTAGAAGGGACATGCGCATACCGTCACTATGGAACGACCTCGGTGACGCGAGTTCAATAAAATGCAACTGCGCATGCTCGGATGGGCTAAAATACTGAACTGATATTCCGCATTTGAGACGGTCATAGGCATTCTACGCGTATTAGATTCTATGGTCCGTACTAATTAGTTATGATGTCAGGTAAGATGAACTCTCTGCCCAGTGGCGGCGGAAGCAGATTCTGATTGGCCCGACCATATGAACTCCAAACTAAACGGGGGTGGGGGGGGGGCGATTGTGAAATCTAGATGCTCTCAGATGGCTTCTCCATCATTTCTGAAGCCCAAATATGGACATTCAGTTGGCGGTTAAATTATTATATATTTTACGAATTCTTTCCTGAAAAGTCTATAGTCATGGAATTATTCTTGAAGAATTTGTTTGAAGATTATATTGGAGAAAAAATATTTCCTGCATTTGAAAGGGTGGGAAGGAAATTGGGACTGACGTTTAATTTTTATCACATTCGTGATTAAAAAAAAATCAGCAACCAAACTTAGGGCTACAGTAATTACCCATTTCAACGTGACAGACAAGACAACAGATAAATATTCTGTTGGTTATTTAGAATTTCAAGCAACAGTTATCAGACCATAAATTATATTAAAATAACATCTTAATTTTTATCTAATAGTTAGGATAACACAATTTCTCCCAACAATATTACTGATAATCACCAATATAATTAAAATGAATTATGCGATTAACCCTTTAAACTAGAAGACACCAAAATGTGAAAATTATTTATAATTTAGCAAATATTCTAGGCTGAACGGGAGCTGTTGTTGCCTATGGTAACACTGGGTTCATATCAAATTAATTTCAAAATATTCAACAACTTAGCTGCATGGATGTATTAAAATTGAGATTCTGGGACTTTATGGTTCTACGGGTTAATCACACAGTCATGTCTCCTACCACCTACCATAATACCGGCGGTATCATGGTATGTCGAAGGAAACGTGACAGCCTCAAGCAAAATGAATGGCAATGTAGCCTAAAATTTCCCAATTTATATCGATTGTCTATGATCGGAGGGGTTCGCAAATTTATCTAAACTCGTCAGAAATCTTAACCGGCCCCCTTAGTCTATGAGCCCGCCGCGACTTCACGATTACTCCCTCTCTCTCTCTCTCTCTCTCTCTCTCCCTTCCCACCACTCCCTCTCTCTCTCTCCTCTGCGTGTGCTGCCGGTGGGAGCATGGAATTCCCCTAAGTCAATGTTTAGAGCATGTTTGCTGGCTGGTAAAGCTGCATATGACCATCTAGCCATTGGCTATATGGCCATTGAGTTGTTATTCAATGGTTTAGGTTTTTAGAATTTTCAGAGTTATTTGCATATATAAAACACGCCATTGTACCTCGCTTCAGTAAATCACGCGTAAACTGCGTAATGAATACAATAAAAAATTAAAGTGCGTTGTATCCGAGCCTAATAGTAAAGTAAACATGTTCGCCGCATCTTGGGAAGATATTACTGCAAAACACGCCATTGATGCTGGAAACGTGTATTATTCGAAGTTCTAACTGTAACGGGAGACCACTCTGCATATGCTATTACCATTTGGAGTTATTTTCCATGAACCCATGACTAAGAAATTACGAAAGAAACACGTTGGGCATAACAAAATATTACTAACAAGTTTATAAATGAAGGAAAACATCATGGTTAGTGAAAATTGAACCGTGATAAGTTAGTTATATGGCAAACAGTTTGTAGTCGAACAGTTTTTATTTAGTCCAGATACCAGCCTCATAATGATTTCGCTATATAGGGCCTGCAATATGTACGTCTAAATTTATCAAAAATTGATAATAGCCTGATCCTGATCCTGATTAGTTATGACGACATGTCCAGAGGACGTTGTTTCACGGGCGCATTCGTCAAGTAGCTAAATTAAATATGTTGTTTCCCTCTGATTTATTCTGTCAATTTGGTAGTAGGATTTGTTGAGTTTTCTGAACTGCTTAGATCCTGTGATAGTTTGTTCCAGTGCATTCTAGTATTGTAAGAAAGTAAACCTAAAATTCGATTCTCGCATAAATTAAGTCGAAGTGGCTGTTTTACATGTTTTTGATCTTCCGAATTGGCGCCTGTAGACTAATTAATGGTATCTTTGCTTGTTGCTATATACCTTTGTAGAACAGAATAAGGTGGTGTTGTTTCCTTCTTATATCTTTCATTGATTAGGGTGGGGGAGGGGAGGTAGTGTAGAGGTGCGTGCGTGCGTGCGTGCGTGCGTGCGTGCGCGTGTGTGTGTGGGTGGATGGGGGGGGGGGGGGGGGGTATAAATGCCATATTATATTTGCTACATTGTTATTAGCTCACCTGGCCTGAAAGGTCAAGTGAGCTTATGTCGTGGCGACCGTCCGTCGTGTGTTCGTCGTCCGTCGTCCATCCATCCGTCCGTCCGTCCGTCCGTCCGTCCGTCAACTTTTCCTTTAAAACAACTTCTTCTCTGGGACGATTTCAATTATATATGGCAGGAAGCATCCTTAGGGCATAGGGATCCAAGTTTGTTCTAACGAAGCCGATCGGCCAATTTGGCTGGCGGCCATCTTGGATTTTGCCCAATTTTTAGAAACGTCTTTAAAAATCTGCTCTGAAACCACTTGAGGGATTGAAGGAAACCTCATGAAATATGATCCAGGGAATGAGCTCAATCAAGTTTGTTCAGGGGAACTTGATTGGTCAAATGGTTCAGCGGCCATCTTGGTTGCCATAGTTTTAGCGAAAATGACGACCTCTCCAGAACCGCTGAAGGGATCAGGCCGACATTTGGCAGATATGATTAGGGACTAAGGGCCAATAAACTTTGTTCAAGAAAAGGTGATCCGTAAAAAAACATGGCCGCCGTGGGCCAATCAAAATATAGCATGTTTGGCGGCCATATTGGATTTTTTTATTTGATGGACTTTGAGGCTGAAATAGTTTTTATATGGGGTTTTGGGTATTCTGATTTGAAATTTGCAATTTTCGAAACTGTCGGATAAATGGTTTGGCGGCCATTTTGGATCATTTTCCCGCCAAAAGCCCCCATACCAAAGCAATGGGAAATTTAAAATGTCTACTTTTCGAGAACTACTGGGCCGATTTCAATTATATTTGGTAGGAAGCATCCTTAAGCCATAGAGATTCAAGTTTGTTCAAACGAACCCGATCGGTCAACGGCCATCTTGGACTTCGGCCGATTTTTAGAAATGTCTTCAAAAATCTTCTTCTCCAAAACCGTTTGAGGGATCGATTCAGAAGAACTCACGAAGTATGATCTAGGGTAAGAGCTTGTTCAAGGGATCTTGATTGACCAAATGGTTCAGTGGCCATCTTGGATGACCTAGTTTTCGCAAAAACGACTTCTTCCCCAGAACCGCTGAATTGATCAGGCCGAAATTTGTGATATATGATTAGGGACTAAGGGCCATTAATGTTTCTTCAAGAGAAGTTAATCCATCAAAAATATAGCGTGTTTGGCAGCCATTTTGGATTTTTTTATTTTGATGGATTTTGAGGCCGAAATTGGTTTTATATAGGTTTTTGGGTATTCTGATCTCAAATTTGCAATTTTCGAAACTGTCGGATAAACGATTTGCGGGCCACCTGGGATCATTTTCCCGCCAAAAGCTCCCATACTAAAGCAATGGGAAATTTTTAATGTTTTCTTCTTGAGAACTACTGGGCCGATTTCAATTATATTTGGCAGAAAGCATCCTTAGGGAATAGAGATTCCATTTTGTTCAAATGAAGCCGATCGGCCAATTTGGCCGGCGGTCATCTTGGATTTCGGCTGATTTTTTTTAATGTCTTTAAAAATCTCCAAAACCGTTCGAGGGATCAATTCAGACCTCATGAAATATGATCTATGGTAAGGGCTGCCCCAAGTTTGTTCAAGGGAACTTGATTGACTAAATGGTTCAGCGGCCATCTTGGATGACCTCGTTTTCGCAAAAACGATTTCTTCCCCACAACCGCTTAAGCGATCAGGCCGAAATTTGTGATATATGATTAAGGACTAAGGGCCATTAAGGTATGTTCAAGAGAAGTGTATCCGTCAAAAAAACTGGCCACTTTAAAATGTCTAAAAATCCTCTCCAAAACCGCTTGGGGGATCAATTCAAAACGCATGAAATATCATCTAGGGCAAGAGCTCCACCAAGTTTGTTTCAAGGGAACTTGATTGGCCAAATGGTTTGGTGGCCATCTCGGATAACCTAATTTTTGCCAAAATGAGTCCAGAACCACTGAGCGGATTGGGCCGAAATTTGGAAGATATGATTAGGCACTGATTGCCATTAAAGTTTTTTCACGGGAAGGCGCTACGTCAGAAACATGGCAGAAGTGGACCAAGCAAAAGGTAGCGTGTTTGGCGGCAATAATGGACTTGCAAAAATGTCCACAAACTCATTTAGAAGACAACTCCAAAAATGCATAATGCTCCAGGTGAGCGACACAGGCCCCTTGGGCCTCTTGTTATATTTGTCATACTGTCTGGCTCGTAGCTATAGTTTGAGTTTGAAGCGATAAATCTAGCTGCACGTTTCTGTAAATGTTCTGGTTTGTCCTGAAGAGTTATTTGATGAGGGTCCCAAACTTGATTTGCATATTCTAAAACTGGTCTAATCAGTCCCATGTACCGTATGCATAAAGGCCATACTCTCTACATTAGCTATGATGGACATTTTGTCTAAGTCATCAAATGTAGTTCTGAGGTCACACAAGATCATACTCTCTACATTAGCTATGATGGACAGAGGCATACATAACATAGCAAATGAAAGTGTGTTGTGTCAGCTTTACAGATAATTAATTAATTATTGACATTGACGGTGAAAGGGATTTATTAACAAGAGGCTCAATGACAGTGGCGCTTAGGTGCCTCTCGCTTAAAGATGTTTTGTCTATACTCCGGACATGTAATTAATTCTAAAGGAATTAATTACCTATTTAATCTAAATAGCTGTTATAATAATGCAACCATAATCCTAGTGATGTAATGCATCACAGAGGAAACCCACACACCAATCTGGACAACATCTTCCCGTACTGGTGCATGAACCTCACGGCTTTCGTTTAAGATGCGCTAATGCACCCATGTTTGGTGACCATAGGTGAACGAGTTTTAAGAATACAGATTAGATAAAAGCTTATTTGGTGTTCATTTTGATCAACACCACGGCAGGTTAGATAAGACTTTATTTGGTGTTCATTCAACTGAACAAATGTAGGTAAGTGACCTACCTTTGATACATGACACACCTGTAGCCCAGGGCACATTCACACATCAAGTTTGGTTACTGTCTCCAATACACTTTTCAAACTTCAACCCGGATACGAATTTTATGCTAAACAGTGGTCCGTGAAATGTAGGTCACATTGTCCTACTTATGAGATGGGAGCACACCTTTAGCTTACACTATATCCTTACACCAAGTGTGGTGACTATGTTTGAAAAAGACTTGAAATGATGGTCTGAACAAATATTTCCAATGATGCTCAGTGAACCGTGAAATCTATGTCACACTGACATACTTGTAGGATGTGACACATTTAGCGTATAATACATCTATACACCATGTTTAAATACTTAATATGTAAACTACTTGAAACTATAGCCCGAACGAGGAAATCCTGAGCTATGTTGCGAACCATGAAAAAAAGGTCACTGACATATTCTAGTTATTTAACACCCGTTTAGGCTATGATGCATCCATACACTAATATTGGTGGATATGTATGAACAAGTCTCTGGTTAAAAATTATCTCTGGTGTTCACTGAACCGTGAAAAGTATATAGCACTGCCTTATTTCGATATTCAGCACACCAATGATCTAGAATGTATCCAGCCATCAAATTTGGTTGACAATATAAGAACACGGTTGAAACCAGGTCTAGGATTTTCTATGATGTTTAATGAACCATGAAAAGTATGTTGCACTGGCCTACTTCTGATATGAGCCATACCATTATTAAAAAACGCATCAATACACCAATCAAGGTTACTGCATATGAACGATGAAAACACGTGCAGCCTGAATAATTTGCTATTGCCTTCAATGGGAAAATTTACCTTAAACATATGTTATCCAGAAACAAGGCCAGGCTGACCTAATGTTCATGTTGATGGTAGCGTATGGCCAAATGTACCTACTCAGCAAGTTATAAATCAATATCTGTAAATATGACGGAAGGGGCCATCGAATTAATGTTTTTCTTGTTGCCCCCATACTAATTTTCCAGGGGGGGGGGGGGGTGAACTTGGTGTTTTTCATTTAATCGGTTTCATTTTCGCAATGCGGACACTAGATGTCCATATCACATTTTGTTCGAGATTGATCTAAATCCAGGAAAAACGAAAGTGCCACCATTGTGGACAACGCACAGACAGACTGACGGCGATAGACAGACTGACTCACAATCAACTGAGCTTAAAACCATTTTGTAGGTCTTATTTAATGATATTCGTGACATTAAATTTTCAAAGCGTATGTGATATTAACATATAGCACTATTCCTCATACCTACACTATCTATACATGGAATATCATTGCTATGACCAAACACATCTAGTCATATCACAATAACAGACCCCACACGATACACAGTATATGTTTCTCTATTCTTCACCGAAATGAAGCTCTGTTGTAGCTCGCGGGGGAGGGGGGGGGGGGTGGTGGTTACGCGCTGGTCCACCATGACGTTCCATTCCACCGCACAGCAAGTGCACGATGTGCGGGAGGGCTGGTTAGCTGCGGATCTCGGGGTTGCAGATCCCTTATCATGTCTCTCCAGAAGGTACAAAGACTGGCCTCTAGAGCCGGTGGAACACTGATGTTCCAGTGGGGCCGTGCGACCATTGCTACCGAGATTAAACCACACAGTGTCGTCCCAACTATTTGTGTCACCGGTATGTCTGTCCATTCTAATTTAGAGCAATGGATAAGGTGTTAATAAAACAGTTATAAATTTAATAATCCTATACAAACAGTTTTATGCATTTGACAGTAAATGAGCATGGTAATACACAACATAGAGACATCCGGTGTTCTTTCCACGTGGTTTCGCCGGAGGTACCACACAGATCCTTGGATCCACAGAGGTATCCACGCAAGAGAGAATTCCGCAACGAAGTCACTAGATAGTTTAATATAAACTAGTATACCCCCATCACACACACAAAGAAAACATTGTTGTTGCGAGAGGTAAGAGCCTCGCGCGGGCCCCCATCACAGGAAAATGTCTTCAACGCCGAAGCGGAAGAAAAGAGCTGGCAAAAGGGGCTACTCTTTCGTTCAACAGAAAATGCTAAGTGCTGAAAATTCCAGTGAAGCCATAATTAATGTGATGTACACTGGGTTACGTGAAGATGGGATGAACGCTTTCCGAAGAATTCCCAGGTCACAGTCTTATGTAATTCCAAAGTTAGTGCATTGGTAGTTGCCGCTTTATTTATGCGGGCCTTCTGCTACATCCTAATCTACCAATTGGTTGTTAGTAAAGAAAACAAGCTTTGGCTGCAAGTGGCAGGGTTTACTACCTAACTTTTAAGTTTTAGATACGTTTATCCATTGGGCGCAGATGCCCTGAGGTTACCCCGCATAGCATCTACCTCCAAGGATGGTGTGCGTACATGTTACGGAACAAAGTTCCCGAATCAAATAACGATCCGGTTACCCAGCCCTGTAACCACATATAACATCACCAGACAAGTTTCACAGTTCACATAAGCAAATTTAAACACTGACATGTCATTATGGTGGGGATGGAGAGACGGATATCTACCGCTAGCGTCCTTCCCGTGAGGGCGTGGTGGGCTCTAAGCCCTCACCCAGACACTGCAACGAATTGTATGGAGATCCGCATCTTGTCCGTCATCGCGTGCTACAGAGCTAACATTTGACCTGTCGTTAGGGTTATTTTCCATGATGGCCAGAGATTCACTGCAGGCCGGTATTACAATATATAAATTAATATTATTATTATTTTGCAGTGTTTCCTACTTTGGCAGGAGGGGGGCGTCTACCTAATAAGTATCCGAAGGCACGGGGGGGGGGGGGGGTTGCGTGTATGTAAATCGGCACTTTAACTATGACCGCTCGGAAACCTCCGATAGCTTCCCAGGGTCGGATCCGGTCAACGTGTCAATTGAGAATCCAGACAATTAATAAGCCATATGGCTGATGGATCGTGGAAGGGGACAATCACTCAATAAATATATGATGCCCTATAGGTAACTGGCCAATTTTACACAACCTTGCCAGTATGTGGGGCTACATTACCACAACAACTGGGAAAGAGGCGTACACTATGCGTCTCCAATGGAATGGCCAGGTTTAGTTGGTAACATGTCAGGCTCACACATTTAGAGCATGATCAGCGACCTCAGTGTAAAATTGATGCTGGCGGGAATCATGATGTGGATATATATGTTGCTGTATAGTATTTCCTAGCATACTGCAGTCTAGAGTTTTTATAAATAAACAAAATATATTAACTAGATGGCTACTTGCCATATACACAACCAACCAATACACAATCTAAGGGAAACGATGATAATGAATATGATAATTATAAAGTATCACAGGTCACTAGACCTTACGGTGTGGCTAGTTGAAAGCACCCACAGTAAACAAGGATAATATTCGCAGTAAAACAGAAGTTATAAGAATGCGGTCATAAGGCCGGTAAGGTACCCATTAGTCATTTGTAACATATATGGAAATAATTATATGTTCAATAGTATAACTATTTGAGTACCTATTGGTCATCGGTATGGAACAAGTTCACAAGTTACTGAAATTGAGGCGCTAACATCTAAGTAGCGCGAGATGGCACGATCTCAAGGCTGAAAAGATTTCTGCAGGAAAGCATCTGCAGGCAGGTATCCGCAAGCTGACTTCTCCAGGAAGGTCGGTTATGACACATTCTCAGGACAGGTAGCGGGACAGTTCAGGAGATGTCCACTTGATAGTCTCTCAGCTGCTACATAATTTAAACAGTAGTTGTAAAGTTTTCCATCCAGCGATGGTAGTATGAAAGTTTGAAGTTGCCCACTAACAGAGAGGGCTAATATATATTATTATGCATGTACAATAACAGGCACATGGGGCGGGGTACGCCGCATAGCTCTTGCGGCGCACTGGGCAAAGTTCACCCAGACTGTGGTCGAAAGGTTAATTAAATCACACACGACATGCAGTGCGGAGGTTGAAGTCCACTTTTCAGAGTGGTTGGCAGATCCGGCGAGTCATCCAGCAAGAATCACCATCAGCTCTACATTCCATAGAATTACATCCGGGCCTGCACAGTCCTCTGACGGAAAGACTCCCCTAGAAAGATCTGGATGCGGGAGTTATTACTTTAAGTTAGTTTATTACCATCCGGGGGTGTACAAAAACTGTGGAAGCCGAGGACTCCTTACCACCACGGATGAGCTGAAATCCGAATGGCACCGGATGATGTTGGAATCACCGTAGGTTAGTAGTTGCACACTTCTATCCCGATGGTCCAGTCGTTCTGCACGGGTCGGCTTCCACGCCGGTGATGCTCCTGATTCTCGAATTTTCACCCCTTTTATACTACTCGTGACGTCAGCGCCAGGCGCCTCAGCCAATCAGCGGCCGAGCGGTAGCCAATCAGCGTGCAGCCAGAAGTGGTGACATGGCTATCACGTGTACAGCACATTTCTTATTTATTTATACATACACGCGATTAGGACGTCAAGAGCAATATTTTGAAAATAATTTAACGGGATTTTCGACGATAACTCAGCCATTTCTGGGCCGATTTTAATAATTTAAACGGTTCTGAAATCCTCGTTTCATTCCGGCCTTGATCAATACCAAGGATAACGAGGAAGATATAGTTTAGGACATTACAAGTACCGACTCGTAAGCATGCACTCGCTTCCAATTCCGAGACGTGTTGTCAGGGAAGCGCTGACGCGCACGCATGTGCACCACACGGTTTAACAGACCTAGCCGTTTTTAACGAAAACCTCTCTCATGGGGCTTATATACGCATACTATCCTACCCAGGGGTGTGTGCTGGAGCGAATTCATATTGGCCGTTCCATACCCAGCTCAGCTGGGATGGCCAGTACCCGTCCGGTCGATCCGTGCTACACCACCCCCTCCTAGTTTGACACCCGTGACAAATGATCAACGCATCGCGGATTGAACGCACGGAAGTATGCTAGACTTCCTGAGTAGGCGCATAGCCGAGAGGAGAGTGATGCGAGAGACACGTGTTTATAAGAAAGAGCACATAGGATGTGAAAGAGGTTGGGAGGAGGCATACTTTTGATTTTGATTTTTGCCCTGGAATCATTTTTCCAGGTCTTTTCTTTTTTTCTTTTTTTTTTAATATCTTGATGCATGCATACTTTTATTTGGTTCAATAATTAACCTAGAACAATAGCTCGCATGGGTGTTCTCTCAGATTCAGATAATTAAATTTCCGCAGAGAACACGCAAGCTCCAACATACCATAATTACATAGATATATACAATATATAATATATTGTATGTGATCACAGTATATTGCAAATGAAACAATGTAGATTACATGTGCACTCTGGGTAAATAAAGGGATGCACATACAGATAGGTAATTGGTAATAATGCGGCCCGTTATTGCGGCTCTGCATGGGTAGCTTCCGCTAACCCACAATCCATCCCATCGCACTGACACAGGAAGAAAAATAATAAGAAAAATATCAATAATAATAAATGAAAAAGATTGGTCATCAGGCAGCCCCAGCATAGCTGAGACTGCATGATGGGATTATGACATATTCGCTACAGTGTGTTGTGTACTTATGCCGCACACAACGTGTTTACAACACAGGGATCCGCAGCGATTATTTTGTGTGAGACACAGCTATGCAAGAATATTGTGCAGCTGTGTAGGATCAACGTGGTCAGCCTAGGGACTGGGTGTCAATTATAAAAAAACATATATAATAAGAAGAATAGATTTTTAAAATAAACATAATAATGATATAAGTTCCGTTTTCCGCACAACTATTTATAAATCCTGCTGCAACCTCGGCAGTAGTGTCCACAAACATTCGCCGCAAAGTTTCCCCAGCGAGTATGGGTACCCCGACTCATACGGGATGGACGTGGTGGATGGTCCTCCACTGCCGAAATGTCACTACTAATAATTCCCAGGTCGAGTATGCTGATACTGGAGGAAGGTACAGATGTGTCCATTGAAGTGCTTGTGGTGGCGGAGATGATGACGGGTGAAGTGCGAACAGGTGGCGGCGTGGAAACTGCTGACATCACTGTTGTTGAGGAGGTGGTTGTTGTTGTGCGGGCTGCAAGTGGCCAGACACTTGTACCCTTTGGCCTTCCCGGTGTGTTTCCCTGTCTCTGCCATGCCGGATGGACGCCCAGTTCTCCAGACAGGATGCAGCCTAGGCTGGGTACCTTTCCGTGTATGCTTGAGATAAAGACCTGTCCAAGTTAGGGGAACATAATCTGGGACAGAGTCAAGGCGCACCCTGCCAACTCCCGACCCGAGCAGACACAGTACTGGATGCCAATTAGGTCGTCTTAGTGAGGGCCGCAGCCCAGCTGGACCGTACCATGGAGGTGATGCCTGCTAGACATCATTTTAGTTAAGGGCTCTGCGTAGATCGTTCTTGGACGTCATTTTAGCTAAGAGGCCCAACATAGATCGTACTAGCCAGGTCATTCATCCTGCGGGCACTTGGGATCACAGACCGCTCCACCTGTCCAGCAAGTGATAGGTTACACCGTCTCACACACATACTCTCCTGCTTCCCAAAGAAGCACTTTTCCTGTTCTCTGATCCCAGGATACATGACTCGCAATACGAATGCTTGCCATAGCCTGACTGTACATTGAGCCATCTTGACCACTCATAACCAAGAATGGGTTGATGAACTGACATGATCAAGATCACTGGCTGGCGACCCAGTCAATAGCGATCACCATCTGAGCTCATGCTCAGGGGCAACCGACAGACTGATCCATACCTATCTGCCAACAGTATACGAACCTTGACCATTTTCCACGGCCTTGCCTGCTGGCCATCTCTAGTAAACACAGTGAACTTCTAGTCTGCTAGAGATGTCCTGGGTGTGGACTATCATCCACGTACCATGCATTGTCCACTTACTATTACCAAGTTCAGCAGCCCAAACAATGCACCGACTAGATGGTACCACAGTAGGGTGTTGATTCATCCTTTGTTAGACACGGAGACCTTCAGTATCTCCTCTGCACTATACTTCAGATTTTACGCGCCACTTGACCTTTGTGGGCCCACTGCCGCCTGTTCCACACACCAGTCGAGGAGCCTATCCAAGTTGGTGTGTGGTGAAGCTGATGAGCAGTCGGTGTGTGGCGGTGAAGGATGATGGTGTGCTGGCAGATAGCGTGCAGATTGTGGTTGCCTTAAGTAACTTGCTGGCTGTCGTCCTTGGAACTGCATGGATTTCTGGGTGCGCGATTCTCTTCTTTCCGGCATAGGGATGATCTGGCATAGACACCTTGCGAACTGCGGGATCTGTAGGAGTACTGCTGCGCGGATGTGTGGATGTGCTGCTCTGTGATGTGGTGATGATGGCGACTGCTTCCGTAAGGTGGACCTCCTCATCTATTACTAAACTGCACGGAGATATAGTTCTATTGGAAATGTCCTGTAACCATGGTTCGGATATGGTCACTGGTGTAGAAATTACAACTGAAATTGGCCGGCCGATTAGGGATGCTGATGCTGCGGTGATGCGTGATGCGGACGGTGGCGTTATTGCGGGTGCTGCCAGAGCGGAAACTGCAGGTGATGTAGGTATCAGTACTGCAGGTGCTGCCGGTGTCGTTCGTGCTGGCGCTGCCCTCGTGGCGGTGACTGGTGCAATGTGATGACTTGGTGCTGGCTGTGTGGTGGAGGCTGGTGCGGTTGGTCTTATGCAATGCGGAAAGTCAGGTTGTCACCGTTTGGTACGTTTAGTTTTAGCCATCTTCCCCATAGGAAGTACATTAATTGGAAGTCTAGTTTCAAAGCCGCTAGCTAGAACTTCTATGTCCTCAGTTTGTTCACCTGGCTGTAAGATTACCACTAACACACGGTGCTTTTCCGTTAATGCGTGTGTCACTCCGTAATGAGTAGCTGCATATAGGTACTTACAATCCAAACAAAATGCGTGTTGGAAAAGATGATCACGATTGACATGAAGCGTCAAGTTCGAATTGCGGGAGAATGCATGCTTACAAAGCTGTCCATTATGCTTTAAAGCTGCACACGGATACTTCTTCCTGGGATGAGCTGGTGCTGAATCCTCCGAGCTGTCGGACAGGGCGAGCTCTCCTACAAGTGACATGTTATTTCCGCATGATAATGAATCTGTGGAACCGCCTAACCTACTCTAATTATCCTACCTCTTCATAACTTTCCTGGCCAAATATAATAATAGTAATGAAATAATAACAAAACAGCAGAATTTGGTTTGTGACACGACAGTAGCCTAATGCTTGTTCTTCCCTTGTGTCGAGTTTTGACGGGAAAACGAAGTTTCAGTGTGCGCTCTCCTATTTTTTATACTTTTTGGTGATGTCATAGGAGGGCGGATGACCACACCTGAAAGTTTTAGGGTGAGTCGGTCATGCCCTATATGGAAAGTTTTGATTTTAATGTCCCTGGAGTCCGATGATGTATTCCTTCCGTGTAAAGGAAGTAAATATAAATATAACGAGGAAGGATTGTCTCTTTCGTCTCCACTCAAAGGAAAAACAAGTCTCTGATCAACGTTAAAATATGGAACTACCTATTCCTGTGGAATTAGTGTGATGTGTTTTTTCAGATTGGATGCTTATAAACTCACCTGTTCAGAATTTAGGCTGGAATGCCCGATTGGGTTGTGGGAGAGTGCGATGACGTCAGCGGCAATTGCCCCGACTCACCTCCTCTCGCCTCCTCCTTCACGCCGTTAGTTGCACGTTTGGGTGGTTCTTTTGTTTATAGACTTTTGATCCAATTTACTGGAAATAGAAGTGAAGATTACGTGGTTTCCTGTTGTGAAAGCAGGTGGCTGATCGGAAACTTAGGCAATATTTATGTAATGGCGGAATAGTGAGGCTGCTGATTATTCATAGTTGATGTGGAAAACGGAAATACATGTTTTTAATTCTGTTCCTCTGAACAGTGTCCCTGTATGCGCGTGATATTGCCCACGCGTCGCATGTCGTCTGCAATAGGTGTATTCCTGCCTGTGTTGATCGTGTGACTGGAATATGTAGGTAAGAGAATATTTGAAATTCTCTACGAGATTATACTGTCGAAGTTTTGATGCTGCTTTACCAGCCCGCGCGCTAATGATTTGTATACGTGGTAGAACAGTCGTGTTCTTAATCAAAACTAAGACAACATAGCTGTAATTGTTGTCTGGTTTAAACAGCTCCCTGTCCTGCAGAAATTAAGTGTACTAATTCCCCAAGGGTGGACTGTGCTTCCCGGGTGGGTGAACTGGCAAGCATCCTCCTCTTATGGGTAGGACTAGTCTCACTCTAACCTAGATCAAACTTAATTTATCACAATACTGCTCGGAATATGTGTGCCTCAGTTTTACAATTACTATTCCGTCGTATGGAGATTGTGAATACAGTCAACCTGAATGTCTATGTTTCTGTCATGTTGATGAATTTCATTGATACGTATGGCTGCTTATCTGCGGATGATTCTTGCGCTGTTGTGAAGTGTGATGTTTTTATTACCACATGGGGTGGGGTGGATAACTGAAGTGCGGTGTCAACTTTATCGAACATGAAGTATTTCGCTCTGTAATGGCCGAGCCCTGGGGCGGGACAGGGTTACTTTAGAGCGCAGATGACCAAGAAGGGTGCTGTCATAACCTGAATCAATCCATTATCGAATTCATGTTCGGTAGCAAAATCCTACTTGTTACGGACGACTGCGGGCATCTTGCTCTCGTAATAATATTGACTGTTATTATGTGTAAAATTTTAGCTGTTTCCGTACGTCGATTCCGGGGTGGGGGGGGGCGGAGTGGGGAGGAGGGGGGGGGGGGAGTGGGGAGTTCCTCCGTAGTGCGTACTGTAGGTGGCTGCAGTGTTGCTCCTCCTTTCCGTATGATCAGTTTTCCGTAAACCGGATAAGAAGGTGTTTGTGGAAAATGTTGACTTGTGTTGATGGTGGTAGTGCTCTGTTGTAGGGAAGTCGGGGTTGCTGTGTGATGCTGGCTTAATGCGGATTGGGCATATCCAGGCTTCCAGGCTGGTGAATGCTGAGTCTGTTGCAGTTGCGGAAAAGTCGGGCTTACGGAAAGCATTGAACTTTCCGTATCTGTGCAGTGTGGAATGTTGTGGAAAAAGGTACCTCTAACTTTTTCAATTAAAAACGCTAGGTGAATGCTATACTTGTTGTTGCTGATGTTGAATGTCTGAGTTACACTATTAAATCTAAGTATATAGGCGATGTTTGCGCAACGGTGAATTGATGTATCCGGCCTTGTGGGCAAGTGTGTTCTGTATGCTTCTGGCTTTCAGTCTCTGGTGTGATGTTCTGACTGCTCACGCGGGGGGGGGGGGGGGGGGGGCGTGGTAGGGAAATGGTGGTCGGGAGTGCCCTTTGGATGGAGAGTATTGTCATCTCCCGTTACACGACGGTTGGTAATCTGTCATAATTTTTAAGTAACGGGAATATTCGAGTCGAGAGTCTGCTGAACAGTCTGCTTCCCTGCCCACCACCCACGGTGGTGCGTGCGTGCGTGCGTGCGTGCGTGCGTGCGTGCGTGCTTGCGTGCGTGCGTGCGTGTGTGTTGGGGGGGGGGTTGGTTGCTGTGGTGCGGGATGTCACCTCCTCTGTAACAGCAGACTCTCTCATACCTGAAGAGTGACGATCAACAGACGGCGAGTGGAGTGTGAAATGGACAGGACGAATGATGTCCGAACTTGGTGCATAGACTAGAGACGCCCGTTGGTGAAGGGGCGGTGGTGGTGCCTTTGGACGAGCTGCACCTTGGGGTGGGGGTGGTTGCGCGATTTGGGGGTATGGAGAGGTACACCGAGTTGTGCAGTTTTACTGCTCTTTAAAACAAGCTAAGGCCCCATCCGGCCTCTTCACTTCCATGCTATTGATTACATGTTCCACCCCACAAGAGGCATGGCCCGGGGCAGCCTCAGCTTCCACTTGTGGTAACTCTATAATGGGGGTAATAGCATGATGTGGGTGGGAATGAGAAGAGGTCAGTGGAACAACTTTTCCGTCCTTCCCCTTGGACAACACAAACGAGAAAGTCTTCAGATACGACTTCCCAGATCGTGTAGACCCGCACTGAGGAGGGAGAGGGCGAGTACATATCTCGTCATCGTCGTCAGCATTAGTTGATCATTCACCAGACTCCTGGCTTGGTAGGAGCGAGGTCGAACTGGCACCATGATCTCTGGACTAACGTCGGGAATACTTGTTTCTGTAGAGACATCTGTCTGGGTACCGGTGTTGTGTGGAATGGCCAGCCCCAGCTCTGGCACTGGGTTGTCACTGACACACGGTTTAAGTCGATCAAAGTGGATGACTGAGGTCAGGCCATCAGAGGCGCGGATATGGTAGGTCACGTCCGACTTCTTACCTACTACCACATAGGGGCCCCTCCACTGGTAACTCAGTTTACTTGGCACATTTGCAGAATGTCACGAATTGTGAACTCAATCCATTTTCCCCGCCTCATATGGGTCTCCATGCACCCGCCGGTCGTGCCATGTTTCCTGCTGCCAGTGTACAGTGGATAAAGTAGCTTTCACTACCTCATGGGTCTGTTCTATCCGCTGCCACCTGAGCTCTACGTAGAGAGATGGTGAATTTTTCTCTCCCGGAATCCTGGGCATGGCTAGATTCAGGGGTAAGGTTAATTCATAGCCTAACATTAACCGCGCAGGGGTATAACTCATGCTGGAATGTATTGAAGTGCGGTACGCCATGAGTACATATGGGAGTCGTAGATCCCAATCTCGACAATCAAGGCATGTTTCCTTCGTCAACATTTCCGCTAATGTGCGGTTAAACTGCTCCACCATTCTATCACTGCATGGATGATACGGGGTAGTGTGGGTTTTGACCATGTGAAACAATTTGCAGAGCTCGGAGATCAGCCGGCTCTCAAAATGACTCCCTTGATCGGAGTGCAGCTCATATGGCATTCCAAAACTGGCAGAACACATTGCTTGCCAAGACCTCTGCTATTGCGGATGCCTCTTTGTCTGGCAAAGCAAATGCTTCTACCCACTTCGTAACATAATCTTGCAATACGAGGATGTACTTGTTTCCTTCATCCATTGTTCAAGGGTCCGAGCACATCAATAGCCACTTGCTCCCATGGTGCACCAACGATCTTAATTTGACGAGGTGTGGAATGGTGCTGGCCAACAGCACGTCTTTGGCATGGGACGCATTTGGCAACCCATGCCTTCACACTATCCCAAATCCCGATCCAGTGGAATCTCTGTTTTATCCATGATAATGTCCGTTCAACGGCCAGGTGTCCAGCATTATCATGTAGTTGTTGTAGGATTGTATTTTGCTAATGCTCCGGAATCACTATATGGTTGTTGATATAGAGAACCCCCTCCTGAATGTGGCATTCTTCAAACCGCTGATAGTAGTATTTTGCCATTGCGGATAATGGTGTAACAGATTCCCTGGGAGGACATACCCACTCCTGGATCCATGCATATATTCCGTGTTTGTGCACCTGTTGCTTGTTCGTGAGCGACTGTCTCTGTGTTCCACTCTGTGCACCACAACTTGGGGAACACCGGAGATGGTTGTGTAGTATATGACATGGTGGTGGCCACTTCTTGTTCATCCTCGAGCCCGATTCTGCTCAAGGCATCTGCATTTCCATGCAGTTTGCCGGGTCTATGAACGACGTTGAAGTTGTAGGCTGCAGGGATTCCTGCCACCTCGCTACCTGGCCCTCCAGAATTTTTAGGTTTCTGAGCCAGCGTAGTGAGACGTGGTCTGTATGGAGGGTAAATGGGCGCCCATACAGAAAGTGTTTGTAATACTTGATGAAGTGTACCGCTGCAAGTAATTCTCACTTAGTGGTCGCGTAGCATTTCTCTGTTTTATTAAGAGTACATGAACCATAACCCAGTACCTGCTCCGTTCCATCTTCCATGACGTGAGATAGAACCGCAACGATGGCAAAAGCCGACGTATCAGTGTCCAAGATGAAATTGAGGTTACGGTTAGGATGAGCACGAATTGGAGTGGTCGTCAAGAGTTCCTTCAGCGCCCTGAAGGAACCTTCACACTCACTCGTCCACTCGAATGGTCAATCCTTTTCAGTGATCAGTATAGGGGTGATGCAATCTCGCTGAAGTGATGAATGTAACGGCGATAGTACTGACAGAGGCCGAGGAAACTCTGAGTGTCCATGGCAGATGTCGGTGTCTGCCATTCTGCCACTGTTTTTGGTTTTGATGGTTGAGTAGCCACTCCATCACCGGATATGACATGTCCCAGGAACTCGATGCACTGTCTGAAGAGATGACATTTCCTGGGTTTGAGCTTTAAGTTGGCCATGCGGAAATGGGATACAGACATATATCCCATTGCAGGATAGTTAATGCCTGCTCAAGGAGACGCTCAAACGTTTCAGGAGTGTTGCACAAACCGTAAGGTATCTTGCGGAACTGAAAAAGACTGTGTCGACAAACCAATGCAGTCTTCTTCATGTCAGCCTCATTCATGGCTACTTGCCAGTAACCACTAGCTAAATCAAGGGTACAAAACCACTTGGTTCCGGACAAGGAATCTAAGGCCTGATCTATTTATAGTAACGGATACATGTATTTGATGCTAAGATCATTAAGGTGGCAGTAGTCTATATAAAACTGCAAAGATCCGTCCTTTTTGTTTGCTAGTGCAAAAACTGTGGAAGCCGAGGTCTCCTTACCACCACGGATGAGCTGAAGTCCGAATGGCACCGGATGATGTTGGAATCACCGTAGGTTAGCAGTTGCACACGTCTATCCCGATGGTCCAGTCGTCCTGCATGGGCCAGCTTCCACGCTGGTGATTCTCCTGATTCTCGATTTTTCACCCCTTTTATGTTACTCGTGACGTCAGCGCCAGGCGCCTCAGCCAATCAGCGGCCAAGCAGTAGCTAATCAGCGTGTAGCCAGAAGTGGTGACGTGGCTATCACGTGCACAGCACATTCCTTATTTATTTATACATACACGCGATTACGACGTCAAGAGAAATATTTCGAAAATAATTTAGCGGGATTTTCGATGATAACTCAGCCATTTCTGTGCCGATTTTAATAATTCAAACGGTTCTGAAATCCTCGTTTCATCCCGGCTCTGATCAGTACCAAGGATAGCGAGGAAGATATAGTTTAAGGCATTTACGAGTACCGACTCGGTGCACTATAAGTATGCACTCGCTTCCAATTCCGAGACGTGTTGTCAGAGAAGCTCTGACGTGCGCACCTGCGCACCACGCTGGTTTAATGGACGTAGCCATTTTTAATGAAAACCTCTCTCATAGGGCTTATATACGCATGCTATCCTACCCAGGGTGTGTGCCCGGAGTAAATTCGTAATGGCCGTTCCATACCCAGCTCAGCTGGGATGACGGTACCCATCTGGTCGATCCGTGCTACACCTGTCGAGACACAACCTATTCAGAATGATGAATACAAATGCTGTCACACATAGATTGTATTCCACAGACGGTTCTTGGCTGTAATGGATAATAAGAGCCAAATAAAGACAACATTAGTGCAGAAGCAGTACACACGGTATCTAACTGGTTGTTGGCTCATACGTTGGCCATCCTGGTTGCCATGATGCAGGCCATCAACAAAATGAATATCCTGCTATTAACCTTATTAACTCCATTGATGACAGCCCTGATAATATGTAGACGTTGGGCCAACATTGGCAACAGGTTGGCAGATCGCAGTTGGCATTACAACGTTCGCCCAACGTTGGCTGCATCACTTGTTTGCCAACATTGGGCCAGCATCGGAAATTTCACATTAGATCAAACAAAATCAAAATTATGCTCTCTGGTGTACTATACACCTGTGCAAAAGTTAAGCACCACCCTATTTTTACGCACATGCGAGGGTATATTCATGTGCTATGAAGAAAGCAATAGCATAAATATTTATGTACCCATCCATCTTAGTGCAAGAGGTAATAATGCAACTAGAGGAATGCTGATTATGATGGTGGGGAAACACTGTATGTTTTTGTTTGAACTTGAAAACGAGGCCTGAATATGGTTACGTTGACACAACTGACAACTATTGCCCTACAGTTGACACACGTGGCTAGATTGGCATTAATGGTGTCTGAAAACGAAGTTTAACATCTGTGCACGAGTTTAAGACTGTCATTATTAATACCGGGTATATCCACGTTGTGCCTGGATGACGGCCTGGACACGACGTCTCATGCTGGTCACCAACCGACTGATACGCCATTGTGGTATTCGTTGCCATTCAAGATGGAGTGCGTCTGTTAATTCCTGTAGGTTCTGCACAGGAGGATCCCTCCTTCTCACCATGTTTCCCAGAATGTCCCAGATATGCTCAATAGGGTTCATGTCAGGGCTCCTTGCTGGCGATGGTTGGGTTTCGATGGCATTCTGGCGGAGGTATTCATGCACAGCTCTAGCACGATGTGGTCGGGCGTTGTCATCCATGAATATAGGGTGGGTTCCAGGTGCATGATTTACAAAATGAGGGACCACAACTCTATCCAGTATGGAATCTTGATATCTTTGTCCATTTAGTGTTCCAGGTACAGTCAACAGATCCAGCTTACAATCAAATGATATGCACCCCCATATCATAACGGAACCTCCACCAAATGGAACTTCTTCCATGATGTTACGTTGGTCGTACGCCGTGCGTCTGGACCTCCATACACGAGTTCGACCATCTGTGGCATGAAGCAGGAACCGACTTTCATCGGACCAGTGTACCCGTCTCCAGGATCTCATGTTCCAGTGTCTTCTTTCGTTGCACCACCTCAGACGCTCCTCTTTGTGGTGTGCAGTGAGGAGAGGACGTCTGACAGGTCTCCTAGCTTTCATACGAGCAGCATAAAGTCTCCTTTTGACGGTAGACATTGACACTCTATTGCGCGTTTCCCATTGCTGGCTGAGCACTCTGCTGTTGGCGAATGGATATCTCCTAACAAGGCGTACTAGGGCTCGATCATCACGGGCAGTAGTCTTGTTCGGTCTTCCAGATCTAGGCCTGTCCTTCACCTCGTTAGTTTGCCCATGTTTTGCAATCAAACGACTGATTACAGTATGGTTAATGTTCAGCTGTCTGCCAATCTCTCTGCATGACATACCAGTGGTATGCATGCCTATGATTTGCCATTTCACACGATCACTTAACCTTCGTCTTGCCATAGCGGTTCACAATCAAGAGCTAATTCTCTCTGTACAAATAAACCACGGTCATGAACACAAAATTCCTAATCTTGTCGCCTAAATCTGTATGTAATGTTCTACACCTCAAACTGGACTTTTACATAACTGAACACGTGTGCTGTTTCCCGCCACGCACGGACATCAAGCGGCGTGAAGTCATGCATGCATGTGCATTTCGTACTTGGAATTATGTCTGCTAACGCGGGGACAAAAAGTATGGCAGCCTAGTTGTACCATCATGTTTCTACGTTCTATTGTTTTTGCTGGTGCTTAACTTTTGCACAGGTGTATATTTGAAACCTTTTCATGGATTTATGCCCATTGACTCAACTTTGGTAAATTAACGTGTTGCCTACATTGGGCCGATGAGTAAAACTACGTTGGCCCAACATAGTGGTAAAGTTGGCCCAACATTGGGCCAGCATTTGCTTGCTATCCGGGAGGGCCCAATGCATCTGCCTGCTAGAAGACCTGGTAGAAAAGAACTGGCTTAAGATAGAGATTCCAGGGCGAAATAGCCTTTATCACAGCCAGACTGGCAGTTCATGGCCATACACATTGATCAAAGGTATGGCAGTAGACTTAGTCCATCAAATGATACTATTTAAAGATGCAATTAAAACATGCAAGTATTTGGCTGAACATGTCTATGCAATGGGCCTTTCCAGTTTATCCATCTATCATTATGAAGTCATAATTAGCTACGTGACGAGCACGATGACGTCATAATCTATTACAGCATGAATGACTCTATTTAGTCCGCCACATTGTATGAATTGTATGTCTTTGCTATTTGATAAACATGGTGTTGAATATATTGAAACCAATTTGACTGGGCCTTTGGCAGCAACAGCAACGAGTCAAATTAGTTTCAAAATATTCAGCATATATCCTTTTCTTACCCCCACGATGTTGAGGTTTATAACACTGCAAAGCATGCTCACCCTCATCCTCAGTTAAGGTATCATGGTTTTTGCATTGTCAGAAATATCAGCAGTCAGAGTGCAAGCAGTTATCATCATGGTGTCATGCTCAAAATGCCATTATATAATCTACAGTCATTATACAATGGTCCTGGTGCTAATTGTGTTCAGGACTTAATGTGGCTTCATGCAATCAGTTGCTCTGATACAAATAATATTTGGAAATAGCGAAACAGATGAGCAGAATGTATCTATGTGCCTTAGTGAAAAATCTTTGGAAAAGAAAGATCATTAGAGGGCTTTCAAAATTAGATTGACATTATTTCCTAGTAGTACGTGCAAGCCAGAGCAGAGAGAAATTTCCCCCAGGATAATGATTAATTCATGCACATATGGAAAATCCGACTCGCAGTACAGTGTTTGACAACAAGTACTAGTCCAGTCAAACTGGAGATGAACCTGGAACAAATTGCAACATCATTTTTCCGTCCATCTTCACAATCAAGTATAATTGGCAATTAAATGATACTTTTTTTTTTATAAAATGTAGAGTCATTATTATTCTAAGTTTACTATTCAAAGGTTCTAAGCAACAACAATGACAACATGAGAGATTCTTGTTGCAGGACCACGCTCTGCACTTCAAGTGATGACTATGTTATTTCATGCTCTCTCGAGACAGACAACTGTTTGTATATCACCAATCATTACATACAAAGAGAATCTTAGAGCTCAGTTAGCTCCCAGCATCTCCCAACTTCTTGCCTGATTACCCATTCAGGATATGGAGGCAACATTTATTATCTGACAAATAACACAGCCCAATTCGCTATGTCACATTGAGAAATCATAGCCTTTACTTCTTTCATGATGAAGCCGGCTGAAACGTCTTGAGGCATGTCCATTTGCAGCCCAAAAGAAAACTATTTTGGAAATTTACCACTGGAATGATTGGCTCGGTAACGGAGATAGCCATTCCAGTGGTAAATTTTCAAAAATAGTATTCTCTTAGCCTGATAATTGACATTTAATATGCAAATATTTTGATATTCCTGACCAAATATAGTCATTAAAGGCTTAATTCTCATTTTGACCAATCAGATTTATCCTTATAGTTAGCCTAGTAAGTGACGTAGCAGTGATACCATGTGGCTTAGAGATAATAGCGGCTTGCTGACAGTGTGCCAACAATAGCTGCAGGGAGTTCGTCAGTTTCCATTGCTGACACATTATCACCATGCTGCTCATTAGTCATCTCGTAATCAGGCTTTTCAGATGACACATTCTCTGTATCAGGAATTATCTCTGTATATGTTTCAGATTGTTGGCTTGCTAAAGGAACAGGAGTTGGTTCCGGGACTTGAACAACTTCTGGAATGACTAAGTCTTTTGGAAAAATTGCATTCTTCACCATGCGACTCCTGCATTCCTTTTGCAAGATTAAACATCAGTCGAGGTCATAGCCCATCCCAACACAATTCCAGACCCACACTGTGCAGCTTCTAAATAGTCTGTACTCTGTCCTCTGCTGGATTACTGATTGTAAACATGAGCATCTGGCCTGTTGAGCTAGCTTGAAGATCTTGTACTCTTGCACAGAATTCTTTACCTGTAATCAGGATCATCTGCCATGTGACATATTCATCTCTCCTTCATCTGTGCTGTTTTGGCTGGAACATAGTATGCTTCAGCCCATGCAGAACAATGATCTATGATCATCAATATGGAATTATTACCTTTTGTGAACTTAAAGGTCCTATCAGATCCATACCAATCTGCTGACTGGGTACTAAGCTAGAGGCATATGTATGTACTTGGGTCTTGTTGTTGCAGCTCTATTAACGTGACAAACTGGACAGATATCATCTAACCTCTGGATTACATCTTTTCACAAAGTTGACCACACGAAAAGAGCTCTGACCAGGCCTGGAGTCTTGAGCAAACCTTGATGCCCATCTCATTCTTGCACTTTCTCGAATACTTGCTTCTGGAATTTCCTTGAAATAGTGGCCCATGGGTAAATTGCATCTAGCACAGATGGAGTAAGTGATGATCCAATTGTGTATTATCCTATCTTTAGGTGTCTCATTGTACATTTCTGGAAACTCTGGCTGCTGTTCATCATGTAATGATCTGAAAGAGATGCCATATGCTTCCAACAGAATGTATGGCGGCACTCTATCTTCTACTTCAGGAATGATGTAATCTGCAGTGCCTGCTTCTGCTGGATGCCACAGATGACATACCTGCACGAATATTCTTAGATCCTTGAATTAACTTGATGTCACAATAATATTCAGCATATTATAACCATATTCAATCATCGCTGTACTTTCATATTGCACACATCACCACAAACAGAGGTATGTGTTCTGTGTAGATGGTGAAAAAAGTATGGATACAGCTTATGCCTCTCTCAATAACTGGATAATTAGGGTAACTGCCTTTCATTATAGCGCTGATATACTGAATGACACATTCTATGCCTCGATTATCCTCTTGGAAAAAGATAGATTTAACAGCATAACTGGAAGCAGCTAGTTCAGGTTACATTCCATCAGGACTGTTTCACAGCATACTCTTCAGCTTGTCAAATGCCATCTGGTCTTCCTTGCCCCAAACAAATCCCTTGTACTTCTTCATCTATGTCTGCATAATTCTTCACACATGACCTATAGTAGCCGACCACATCCAAAATACTTTTCACTTTTCCAGCAGCTCAGGGAAGTTTCATTTCTCTGATGACTTTCAGCTGATATGCGGAAGTCAAATAGATCTACTGACTTGCTCGCAATGTCACATGTCTTCCTCTTCAACTTCATGACGAGCCTAAACTGATAACCATGCTTCCAATCATTCTTAGAGTAATCTAGAATATCATCAACAACATCTTTTTCCAAATTAACCTTGAAATATGGTGTTCATCGCACACTGAAAAACTGCACATGAGTTGCAGAACCCAAAGGGAATTCTTACCCATTGATAGAGACCTACTGGGCATATGTCTGGCTGGTTATTGGAATTTGCCAACAACAGGACCTCAATCCATCATTGAGAACAGAGCTGCTGCATACATTGAGTCAAACATATATGAAAATGATTGGTAGAGGATACGAATCCGTGTGACAAATGCTGTTAAGAGATTGATAGTCAATAAAGAAGTGCGTAGTACCATCTTTCTTGGGCACGAAGATGATAGGTGACAGCCAAAAGAATGGCGATGGCCTACTCACTTCAACATTTCTTTAACTTGTTCATGTTGCCTAATCAAAACATGATGTCCCATTGGAATTGTACACTCAACCATAGGGTTCTTACATAATGGCTTGGGATGAGCAGTATTGTACACTCACCCATAAGATTCTTGCCTAATGGCTTGGCACGAGCAGTATTGAATTATCAGAAAGGCCACTAAGTACTTTGTCGATAACTTCATATCTTATCATTTCTTCATTATATAGATAAGTGTCTTGGAGCTTAAATGACACATATGGTTTATTCTTCTCATCAAACAATTCCCTGTCACACTTGCCATAATCAATCACAGCCTTACCATTATGTAATGCATCTATACCAGTCGAACCTTTAACGCATGCATTTCATAACCAGACAGAAATTGGGCATGCATTCTTAAATCATATTTGTGTTTTTCCTAACACATGAGTAGAGATACCATTTTCATAAAGTAAAGTTCCAGCTCTCTATAAGGGAGGGACGCCAAAACGTTTTCCAAATATCACTCTTAATGGGCTATGTGCAAGCACCAGTATCTATTGAAGGCAGTGCATCACACCAAGTAGTCTTAAATGAAAAATAATAGCAAACTTACAATATTCCAGGCATATTTGGTGTATTCTTATGCAATCCAATGGAATGTGAATTGCTCTCCATATTGAAAATGAATGTGAATTGATTTCCATGTTGAAATTGAATTGTGCATGAAAACTATGCAATGTGGATGAGTTTTATTTAAAATGTGTGGATTGCACCTCATGAAATGATGGAACATGCATTCAATAAGAAGAAGTCTTCCCCAGTCACAGAGAATTATGGATAGTGGCAAAGCATATTAAGTATCTCAATACTGACAGCGACAAGGTTGTGAGTGCTACGCTACATATTTTCGTCCTCATACATACATGTTCTAGCAACTTCTTATGTATCAACTTCTTCATGACAGCTCGATATGGAATCATATCAAGATATTTGCGCAGCAGAATAAGAAAATTCAGCAATATTTACATGATTGGAAGTGGAAAACAATCCCATCATGAGCATTCGCCCAGGGCCAATTCACTCCATCATGCCATTGTTATGGTAAATTGTAATATGCTTATTTTAAAGTCCAGATGATTTCAACGCTTACTTGACATTTTACACACCTACTCCAGTTCCATATCCCCCTTCTATGTATTGGGCATATACAAATGTAGGATATTGGTCTTATGCTCATGTCTTGCATGTAGGATATGCATACATGAGTCTTAAAGCTTCATTAATCGCTAAGTCAATTAACCACACAGTCGGTTGGTTGGTCGGTCAGTCAGTGGGTTGGTGTTTTGGTCTGTCCATCAGTCTGCCACTCACGCAGTCATCTGATCTGTCACTCATGCAGTCCATCAGTCCGTCACTCATGCAGTCAGTCCATCAGTCAGAAAGAAATTGTCAAAAAGTCACTCCTCTTTCTGATCTACCCCCATATACATGTCAAATGTATTGTATCTGTTCATCTGGTCGGTTAATGCAGTGGCAGGGTCGGTGTCGTTGGTGCTGATGGTGGGGTTGGCGTCATCTTTGTCATCATCGTCATCGTCATCAGGGGCAGTGGCGGCAGTTAGAGCGAAGAGATGCCTTGAAATCATCTCTAAACATAGCGAGCCATGGCATAGCTCCTATTAGACATGTGTGTCTATATCTTTACAGTAAGGTGAACAGGGTATTGTATTTTGGTCTGTGCATGCATGCGCATGTGCATGTGTCCATGCATGCATTCTTGCATGTGTGTGTGTGTGTGTGTGCGTGCGTGCGTGCGTGCGTGCGTGCGTGCGTGCGTGCGTGCGTGCGCGCGTCTCTGCGTGTGCATGTACAGATTGCATGCGTGAGTGCATGTGTGATGGATATATCTTTCAGGATATCTTAGCTCCGAACACCTTGCATGTGCATTTGAATCAGTTCTATCACTTTAAACAACCGATTCCTGAAATTTCAATTTCAAGGTAACAAGATGTTGAGTAGTTTGAAACTAATTTTACTGGGAGCTCTTGCAGCCATACAGCATGTCATAAATAATTTATTAAATTGTAAATTTTCCAGAGGCAACAATATATACAACATAGACAGTTAGCTAACAAGTTATATATTTTTATTATGACAAATACTTGAAGGACAGATCGGATCAAACAATATTAATTGCCACAACACCATCAAACATGATAGGCTTACATGTCATATTGTATTTCTTTTACACAACAGATAGACATCCGTGTGAAAATATGAACACCTGTTTTGTGTGCCACACACCCTATCCCAACCCAATGTGTGTGTGCCTGTGAATAGTGGGACAACTCAAGGTTGTTTTAATAGTCGTGTTGAAGTTGTATGAAGAATGTGGGACATCAATTAGATCAAACAGGCTTGACAGATGGATTTCATACAACTTTCTACAGGTTAGAGAATTTTCTCAACTAGTTTTCTAGTTACTCTTGAATTTTGGAATCTGGTCAACAGATGACACTAACTTTTTATTTGTAATTTCAAGGTAGTCTGAGATGAGTTCATGAAAAATCGGATTATAGGATATTGAAAGGATTGCGTTTTCATTCTGAAAGCCCTATAAGGAAAATGGAACAATACTGGCAACAGCGACTGCAATAACTGCAATAGATTGCAAGCTATTGTGAACGTGCTCTGAAAACTGATAACACACGTCACCTTCGCTTATAAGCGGTGCACATTACCAATATTGTTGCCTTCTTGGCACGTTTACAGCTAATTCGCCTATTTTAGTCGAGCCTATCATTGAATTTAGTCGTTAATAGTATTTACTGATGATGCATCCATCTAATAACAATAGCTAATTGAAACAGTCGAAAACGAAAGCGAAACAAAAGATATGTCACGAGATGGTGGGCGGGATTTCCCTTCATGGATATTTATGAAATTGCCACTGAATACAATATAGCCTAGATGGATAAGATCAGTAAAGGTTATAAAAATGTGCTCTTTTGGATCGCCGTAATGGTAGAATACATCATTTTATTGGCGACATTGTGGCAATATCGCCTGACACAATGTGGTGATTTATATAGCCTAGAGACTGATTTGCGATAATAAAATACTGTGACATTGCAGCTTTAATACATCTACATACTGACCATTTTTGTCTTTTAGTGTTTGTGTTTTGATATAACAATCAGACCAGAGACTGGTCAGTCTGAGGCTCCCTCTTCTAACGTTTCTTACACATGGCCTACCCGCACATGGGCCATTGCTTCCACATGCAGCTTTAGTATAGCTTCTTTATCTTACGTCTTTGTCTGGACCATAGCGCCCTTGTCTTACATCTTCTTCTTGGATATATTCTATATCCACACTCAGCACCATACTCAGTCTCATTGATCTCCATGAGCTCGAAGATCTGTTCACGATCTTGTCTGATGGGTCAATTGTTCATATTAGTGTACCCGGTTTCAACACAATCAACACAAGCAGTGTTTGGTTTTGTTGCGTTTTGATTCATCTGTGGACATTGTCCATTTGTGCATCCATCTTCACCTCATCCTCAGCAGGCGATGTTCGACTTTCCAAGTTTTGGGAAGCTAGTATATTTCAAATTGAATAGTCTGATTTCGCAACAGAAATAAATGAATAGCAACATGTATGGATAGCAATCAATTAACCTGTCATGAACATCACCAGCCAGCCTAGCGTTTTACTGGCTATGGACTCGATTAAGATAATTAGTTTTCATATGCGTTATTGGGTACACTTTTACTTTTCACAGAACCACACTGGTGTTCTCAAGAGTCAAGACTCTTGATTAATATGGAGTTTGGTATGACTGGAAATTTACTACACGATGCAGTCAGTTTGATTGTCCTCAAAGGGGTTTCCAAAGCTGATGGCTTGCACGACTATAACCCCTTTCATTAATTTTGATATTCCTGATAAATATCGCGTTTTCAAAACGCTGCTTATAGTGCTAAATAGGCCACCATACAAAAGCTATGGCCATTGCCGATACACTGTGAACTCAAATGGACATTCGGTTTTGTTGCATTAACCTATTACATGCTATTGGAAAAACTGTACACAACATGACAGAATGTTTACGTCATATACATCATCCCGATAATCGAATTTCCAGGACTAGCAAATAGAGGATTCCAGTTTATCCATCAATCATATGACGTCATAATCAACTACGTGGCATGTAGGATGACGTCATAATCAAATACGCCATGAATGACGTAGATAAAATCGTCACGAACGCTTAATTGGTTACAGACTACGCATTGTTGTACGAATTGTATGTCTTTACTATTTAATAAACATGTTGCATATTTTGAAACTAATTTGACTAAGCGTTGTTGCCGCCATAGGCAGTTCCGAAATACTCAACAGTTTACCTGTATAGTTTTCTGGAGTTCAGGGATCGCTCGATCCCAACACAGGCGAAGTGTGGGTCTTCCTTCATTGAATGTCGATTAGTAAATGTATCAATAACTAGAATGCAGGATGTTGGATAAAGATGCCTAATTGCCAATATCATCCCATAAGATAAAGTCCTAGTCACTTTGAGATTTCTGTGCACTATGGTAAACAATATGGGTGTGTCATAATGGAATACGCCCACGCAGGGCGATCAGTCCAACTTATCAAAATCCACAACTTGTCTCTGGTTCAGGTCTCTCACACTTATAACATAGCAAACGTCCGACAAAATCCAAACCAGGGGAAAGGGGTCAAATTTGCATAATTTATCATGCCATTATCTGAAAATTAATATTTAAATTTAATTTAGCGTGCGAACATGGCAGAAATGCTATCTATACCATTGTTTTCATGGTCAGGGAATGCAATTTGCATATTGTTGATCTTCTAAATGCATTACATAGCATAGATTATGCACTTTGGTTCTAATCACACGAAGTAATAGCATGGATGAACAACAACTTTAGGCAAACACAGAACCAGAGATTTTCCTTTAGACGTTTTAATATTCCACAGTCGAGTTTTTCTTGCATTTTGAGTGGACTCAGATCTGAAGCATGACTCGTATCCATCCATATCAGCATGCTCTCAGAGAAAACCCCCAGTAAATCGGCTTTATCTACAACAAGAAGTTTCAACCGACTTTAAACACAAAATACCAGTTGGCACCCCTCGTGTGTGTGTATTGTTGAGCATCCGGCTTTTCTGAGGTATGAGCCTAAAATGTATAGCAACCATTATTTGTTCAATTTCCTAGTAAGAAAATCTGCTTTTTCACAATTACACCTGTTTGCTATGTCAGTACACTAGTTGGCCTAATCCACGACTGTGTCTCTTATGTGTCGTATCTTTAATATATGGACCTTTGTCATAACCATCAAAGACTATTGTAGCTTTGACATATTGGCTGGTGTCATAGGTCATGTATCTCTCCAAAACAGACTCAAATCTCTCCCCATACGAGCACAGCACACGTTTTAATCGCGTACCTCCATCACGGGCATAATAAACATGATTAGGAAGGACTGTGCCTTCATTCTCAACCATTTTCCATTGCACCGCTGCTGGTTTGTTTGCTTCCCATGGAACAGATCAGTGATCAAAGAGTGATTGTGTATGAGTACACTACTAAGTAGGATGCTGGGTTCTCTCTTGATTCATCCACGGCAATCTATATATACAGATTCATCACCAGGGCCCAACAGATTCAGATCACTAAGTCTTTTGAGAATCTTGTATGTATCTTCAGTATCACGGTTTATTCAAAATTGTGTTGATTTCAGGTAGTTCTTGCAAATTTCCTGGAGATGCAAATTCCAATCGCCGGTTCTCTCTGACTTACTGAAATGTAGATTCTCTGCCATCTCCATATTAGTTTAGCAGTCCTATGGCCTTCCATGGAATCCTTCTCAACATCTAATTTGTAACCACTTTTGGGAGGATGAGGTTGTAAAACTAATTTTTGTGGTGCAACTGGATAGTGAATGTCATTAAATAATGAGCTTTTTTCAGATGTGTGTGGTAGATTGCCATCTCATTACCTTCTACTTGATACCTCTTCAAAATTGACTAGTATGCACCATTCACTTCAGCCATACACAGGGTAACATCATCATCGGTAAGCATAATTTAATGGAGAGGAGCCGCTGTTCATCACATACAGAGTGAACGAGTTGGACATTATTAAGTTCTAGTCGAGTCAAGGTGCACTGAGCATACTTCATGCATTTCCTATGATACTAGTTTTCTAGAGCAAAAGCACTTCATAGACCCTTATAAATCTGGTAAGCAACCTCTGATGCAGTTATACCGAGTCTTGAGCTTTACCTCAATAAAGCTTTCACCCATATTTTCCTGAGAAAATGTGATGGAATGGCTTTGACATGCCATTAGGATAAATGCTACAGGTCGATAATATACACACATGTACACATCTCACCACACGACTTACATATTTGAACTTATTTACAGAGTTTCTCTTAGATAACGCATCAGGGAATTACCGACAATAGTGCTGACAGCTGTGATGTAGGGGGTTAGAGAAGGCTACCAGTTATGCTTATGAGTGAGATCCAACCTCCACATATCTTCACCACCCACTTTTTATCTAGGCGTCTGACAGTGTTCAGTTGTGGCACCGTGCAGACAGTCGCACCGACGCCAGGGCTGACATCCGACATTTACTATTCACACTATTATAGTCTTTTCAATTCTGTCACCCATTGTTATCTAGTTAATGATGCTTCAGCCGGTGATGTTTTACGTCCCCATGGCACATACACCATGTGAGTTGAGCCTGACTGCTTTACGTCCTCTCAGAAGGGTGTGCTATGTAAATGATGAGCAGGTCTTTATATCTTGATTATATGCATGAACACATGATCTATCTTGATTCTCAGGTGTAAAAACATGAGCAGCACAGTGGCTCAAGCCAGTGCTACACCAATGCACCTGAGATTGTAAAAGTCAGTTCATTATTAGCTGAGATAGTCGCAGGGTAATCCTCAGGGTCTCTGGGATAGAAAGACCATGCGCCCCCATAAATAGCATAATGTGTATGCTATAACTATGTGCTTTGCAGCACACGGCTTTGTGTAAAAACACTGTAAATTCAAGGCTTATTTAAAAAAATGAAATTTGCAATCATTTCGAAATCCAACAAGGCACTAGGCAAGGAAGAATCACAAGTGCATACGATTGCAAAGTATACATAAATTATATCCTAATTAAGTTAGGGCTTCTGGATTTCAGGCTTAGAATCGTACTATCGATGTGAACAGGATTGCTTTGCACTGCCGATAGTGGTCTTATGACTGATTCGCTTATTGACACGAAGCTTAATCTGCGAATAGTCGAAAACTATACCGACCACCAGTGCTATAGAGTTCATCCAACCAAAACAGCAGTGCCAATATTCAACTCCAGGATTACAGCTGGAACTTGGAACCATATGCAATGCTGGAAGATCAATAAAATTCTGGTGCCAGTGTGCGATGACTTTGGGTGATGTTGTTTATGTCCAGCGGTGGGGGTGTTATTGATATGAACTGTGGCATTGATTGTTATCTGACCGTAATTTGTGTTTGCATGCATTGTGGTAGTTGTTATCATTAACTGAGCCGCTCTGGTTAGTGGTATGCGCGTGGCTGTGTGATGTTCCTGCAGCTACCTCGTTGTATTGTCGCTTACCTGGTATGGCTTGGACTCCTTGAGTCTCACTTAAGCTCTGGTAATTGTTTGCTTGTGGTCTGACTGGTTTATGTGATGCAGTGGGGTTGTTATGATGGTTATTGATATCATATTGTGTATTTCTGTTTGTCTGAAAGAGACTGCTATTCGAGTGTTTACCTGACCTGTCCGATTGCAGCCCACGAACCTGAGATTGCAGAACGAACTCCCCCTCTCTAATTTCATTGACCTGCTTACTTAGTGTGCTTAGTAGAAGTGAAGGTTTTGTCACATTTGGTGGAAACCGTGAGTGTTGTGGGTGTTTTTATTAAACCTGTAGATATTTCAATCGGTGATTCAGTGACTGGGTTGGCTGAAAACTTGGGTGTGTTGGTGTCGTCATTCGGCTCATGGATGTTGCTCTGGCAACTCACCTCTACTGGAGACTCGTCACACTCAGAGACAAGTAGGAACGAATCATTTTCTGAGGTTGGTTTTGTGTTATCTGAGGACTGATAACTGAATAATATTTTATCCTAACATCAAATGCACAGAACATGCTACAGTTATTAGTACAACACCAACTAATTTAGCGGTAGCAACGTATGTAAACAAATCACGGAAACTCATAATATTTGTGAAAGATTTTATAGGATAACATAATCAAAATTGACATTGTGTGATTTAATTTGTGTCTCTACGTATTTCGCATGGATTTTTCTCATATGTTGTTTCTGGACGAAAGGCTAATTAGCCTAAGCATCCCAGTTCTCATCTCTTCAATACTCAGTAGCAAAAGTCTTGAAGCAGCTATCTCCAGCGGTGCCTCGAAATTGTAAATCATTTCCTGCTTCGACCATTGCCTGTCCAAGCGAGCTTCCAAGGCTTTCACTGTCGGTGCTTTCACAACTTCCTCATACAGACTGTTCCATGGTTCAGCCACCCGGAAACAAAACGTGTTCTGTTTGAGTCTGGTATTTGCTCACTGCTTAAAGATCTTAAGGTTGTGTCCTCTAATGGCACTGGACTTCCAGAGTGGTATATGTGGGCACACCTCACGATCGTATGTTGCATTTATCATCATCATCATCATCATCATCATCATTATCATCACATACTTACTTGGTATACTTGTTGCTGACTTCGCCAAAAGGCGCAGCTCTCGGGTTTCTTTTGAAGACTTCCACAGTAGGTGTACATACGACAGATTCTGGTAGATTATTCCAGTCCTCAACTACTCTGGATGGAAATAAATTTTTAGCTAGATCTGTGTTGAATCGTTGTTTAAAAAGTGTGAACGAATATCCTGGTAGGTCCCTTAGAGGTCGATGGAAGATTATTAATGCTGCTTCTGTGGTGCAATAGCCCTTAAAGTATTTGTAGGTCTCGATGAGATTTGTACATCTTCTTATGTCCTCTAGCGTAGTGGTAGGAATTTCGTTGCACAGTTTGAAGCACAGTTTCAGCACCTTTTCTAATGGTTGTTTATCTTTTCCCAGATGTGGATTCCAAACTATAGATCCATATTCCAGTGAAGGTCTAACGATGGAGCTGAATAATGCCATGATTATATTTGATGATCTGCTGTTGAAGCATCTTTTGATCATTCTGATTTCCTGCTTGACTTTTTTTACTATGGTTATAATATATGGTGATGGTTTCAGAGTGTTGGAAACTAAAATGCCTACGTCTCTCTGTTCCGTTTCCTCTTTTAAGTAATGTCCGTCGAGTTAGTACAAAAAATTTGTGGATGATTTGATTCTTATGGCGATACATTTAAACTTTTTCTAGCATTGAACCTCATTAGCCATATTTTAGACCAAGCAGCGAGTGAGTTTAGCTAATTTTAGAGGAATTCGCAGTCACATTCGTCATTGATTATGTGATAGGGCTTAGCGTCATCTGCAAAGAGCTTCGCCGTAGACTTTACAGAGTCTGGAAGGTGATTAACGAATAGTACGAAAAGTACAGGGCCCAGGATATAACCCTGTGGTACACTGCTTGTAATGGGTTTCCAGTCTGAATGTCCATTTCTTAGAATGACTTGTTGCCGTCTATGAGATAGGAAGATTTGATCCATCATAAAATGTATCAATTTATTCCTAAATTTTGAAGTTTTTGTATGAGGCGTGCATGTGGTACTGTATCAAACGCTTTGCTGAAATCTAAATAAATTGCATCAGTTTGTTTGTTGTCGTCATAATCCGAGAACCAATCTGACATGCACTCGACGAACTGCGTGATACAAGAGCATCTTTTCTGAAAGCCATGCTTATAGCAAGATATTAGCAGATATAATGCCTAGTATACTGTTTGTCTTATTGTCAATGGTATTTTTTCACAATCAGTTATGGTTATTGGTGAGGCAGTTGGAGTATCTGTCATGCTGTGCTGTATTAGTGGGTTATCTTTGCCCAGATGGAGAACATGGATTTTGTCAAGTTTAATCTAAGCTGCCAATCAAGTGACCACTGGCACGTCTGAGAAATGTTTTTCTGTATGCCTGTTGTTTCAGGATTCCTGATTAACTTTGTGTCAGATGCAAAGATTCGATAATATCAGGCAGGTCATTTATAAAAAGAAAAAATGTACAGGACACTGCCCTGTGGAACACCACTAGTTACATCCTCCACACCGCAGACATCCAGCATCACCACAGTCACCGCACTTCAAAGGTTGTCAGCATCCTCATCTTCTGATAGTGACATGAACATTTCTGTGAAAGACATGTCCGCAACATGAGCACATCTACCGCGTCCATCATTAGTAGAGCGAAGTATCCAGACTTGCTACAGGGGGGGGGGGGGGGGGGGGGCGACTTTACACCACTCATATAAGTATTAGCTTTTAATATATATAAAGTATGAATTTACCAATAATCATTATTAAGTCGGTCATGATACTATTATTATAATTTACTGAATATACTTTTCTTATTATTATATTTACTAAAAATGAAACCCTATCCCTAGAATGACTACGATCATTCTGCACAGCTATGATATTACATTGCTGCATGTCACCATTATTATTCCGGATTTTTAAATATAATTACACGGTATGCGGTGTACGGAAATAGCATACCGCAATAAAAAAGTCTCATTTTTAATCATGCCGTCCCAGCAGTTGGCTGGGGCTGCCTGATAGATTTTTCAAAACTTACTATTCTATTTTTCTTATTAATTTTCTTCTCGTTATAAGACAAGAAGGCCATGAGGGTGGGGGGGGGGGCGCGGAAGCCACTCGTGTGAACTCTCTATAAAGGGCCACACTGTATATATGCCTTCAATAATATTACATGGCATATATATATTTTTTTTTTATATATACATTTATACTTTTATAATTTACTTTAATATTGATTCTGGTACGTTGGAGCCTGGGCATTCTCGGACGGGGAATAATTACCCGTTACAAGAGAATGTCCTCATGAGCTATTGCTTTAGCAAAATGGTGGTAATAAAATTAAAAAGTTAGCACGCACCGCAACATGAAAAAAGAAAGAAAAAACAACAACAAAGGCCTGGACAAATAAAACCCAGGACAAAAATCAAAATGAAAAGGTAGGCCTCCCTCCCAAACTCTTTCGCACATCTCTGTGCCATTCTCTTATGAATACGGGCCTAACGCATCACTCTCCTCTTGGCTATGCTCCTACCCAAGAAGTCTATAATTCTCGCCTAGTGTATGCCCTGTGGCAACCAATCTGTGGTGCAGTATCGTTTGGCCCAGGTGCCAAACTAGGAGGGGGTGGTGTAGCGCGGATCGACCAGTACGAGCCATCCCAGTTCATCTGGGTATGGAATGGCCAGATGTGGGACATTGAAAGCTCGACCCCCTGGGTAGGACAATAAGCGTAAATAGCCATATAAGAGAGGCTCAGACATAGTCCGTGTGATGGCCTGGTCAGCATGTGCGGTCATAGGAGATAGCCTACATACACGTGTTGGAAGGTGGAGAGAGTGCATTCCTCTGAATATTTCCTGCCTGTGTCCGTAATTTCTTAGATACAGAGAATCCTCGATTCTCTTGGTAGTATTAATCGTGCAAGCTGCAATTAATGTTTCAAAGATCTGTGAAGCAGTACTGGTCTGGGATGACACTGACCTGCTTATTCTCCTCATACATCATGCTGGGAGGAACACGCATGCTATATATTTCCGTCCTGAACCAAAGAAAGGAGCACCTCCAAAATGTATAAGAGTGAATTCCATCATGCGTACACTAGGAAAGAGCGTTTACGAGAATATGCTTTTGTACACGCTTTTCTCGGATGCGATAAAACGTCGAGAATATTTGGTATAGGCAAATCAGTCGGACTGAAACTCATGAATGACAACAAGGTTGTCCGTGACCAGGCCAAAGTATTTGAAAGTGCAGCATCATCGAAGAAAGATCACATATCTGCTGGTGAGACGGCCATGGTTATTCTGTATAAAGGAACAGAAAATGACAATCTTAACATGATAAGGTATCAACGATTCCAGGAGCTTGTAGCAATCAGTAAAAAGGCCATCCATCCAAACATCTGCAGCGATGAAGTACCACAGCCTCCGTGTGTTCCATCAGATCTAGCACTGGACAGGGAGTGTCTTGAATGCTGAAGAAACCGGCTGGAGGTTTCAGAAGGTAAAATGATACCAGTACAGTCTGACTTGGATCCAGCCCCGCAGTTCCTGCTTGAACTTGTAAGATGCACCTGCAGATCGGGCTGTGGTACTATGCGATGCAGATGTCGTCGGCATGGACTTGATTGTTCGTCTGCTTGTTCTGGGTGCAGAGGCGTTTGTCAAAACATGTCAAATGATGACCTGGATGAAAATGGAAATTAAATGAATGTAGAAATCATTTCAAACATCGAATTTTAGTGTCACCTATTATTTAGACTGATGGTCATATTGGACTATGACGTCATACAGTGGTAATATTGTGATAACGAGATTTTTCTCTGGTAGATTGGTGGCACATTTCTATCTGTTTGTAATACATTTATGTGGTCTAAAATGGGCCGTTATCGTGATACACGCTTTATTATACTCGATCGGCGGCCATCTTGGTATCCATCTTGAATTTAACATGTTCCACTCAAAAGATTTTACTAGATTTTTAAGATATCGTTTCTACACCCTAAAGAAAAAAATAAAAGTGGTTTCGTTTCTGTTGAAATTAGTGGTGGGTCAAACTTTATTTTGACTGGACTAACAGGGAATATGTTGATTAGCTTTTTAATTAAGCTGCCCGTTGCTTCCATATGTTATGTTATCTTCGCGTTATATACTCGTTTTGATTGGATCTAGTAGGCATATGTAGCCTAGTGTTGAAATTATTAATTGCTAAACTTTAAATGTGACAAAAGTAAGTCTAAATAAGCCATTGCTTTTCTATCGCATTTGATCCCATTGGTCAACTGTGCAGGATTAATTATTGAATATAAATACGTGCTTGTTCGGCAGTTGAACTCATCAGTCGGGCTCATATTAGACCTACAGTTGGCCATTGTAGTTGGTATGTGCATATGAAATAGGACATAAGGTACTATGTGTATTCAGATTAACTTTCTTCATCTTAACTTTCTTCATCTGACACCTCACCCGCCATTATCATTATGTCGTACATTACTATGGTAACCCACACTTAGTATTGGAATGCACACCCTGAAGTAGTCCGACTCCGCTCTTATACAATCCTCCCCATGTGACCGATATTTGGACAGACTGGCGCGTCGTGAGTGGTCTCCCCAAGCTCTCAGTCTGTCCAAATATCTGTCACTGGGGAGGGTTGTGATAGAGCAGACTCGGACTAACTCTGCAGGTACGGTGGTGTCTTATCGAAAGATCACCTGGCGATCTGATTCGCTGAGAAAGTGTAGCTGTCATGTTTTAGACTTCCTAGCAAATATTCGTTGTGACATGAAACGTCTGGCCAAATAAGTAATTGTTTCATATACTGCGGACTGCGGAGGATGTTTTAATATTTGTTAGTTTGTATTGAACACGGTCTAACTAAAGTAAACAGTACCTAAAGGGAAAAAATCCTGGCTATTTCTTGCTCCAAAGATGATTGATAGAACATGAGTTATCTCCCTTGCTCTGTAACGGGGGGGGGGGGGGTGGGGGTGGCGGGTGAGAGTCTGTCAGTTTGCCGCTCACGCCCGTACGTCCTGCAGCTAACTATTTCGGACACTGTCCATTTACTGTATACAATCTCCACGAATCCAGCAGGAAACGTTTCTCATGACACTGCTGATATCACCGTCTATCTTGCTTACATACCATCCGCTAGTTGCTTTGTTTGTTATTGTTTCCTATCAAATAAGTATTCATTTTGTCCAGTAAGATGTATGTGCCTACATACTTTAACCTTTTAACATGCAAATTTGTCACTAGAGCCTCAAATTTCACATAGAGAAGTGGCCACTTCCAGACAAAGAGAAGTTTATTTTTGAAAATGTATTACTGGAATGATGGCTCGGTTATCGAACAAGTCATTCCAGTGATTAATTGTTGTTGCTGTTGGTTTTGTGTTTACTTACATCTAGATGTATTTGAGGTACTTCCCCCGAAGGGTTGCTTAGGTTATTGACTGTCAAAAATGATTTTCTCTTTGGCTGTAAATGGGCATTCTCCAAGACCACTGCAGAAGCCGCTTTGTCCGGGGTTTTTTGGTATTAAAGGGTCAAAACGAGTGGCGGTGTTAGCTCCCAGAAGCAGCGGATATGTGGGTAAAAACGGACTGTACTATGTCCCCCAATACCCAAGTGTCGGTTACCATAGCAAATGGCCAAGACCGCGACATAAAGGAAATTCAAATGCTATATTCGTAAATCATTGACGTCATTGCATTATATTACACGCACGGCCTATTGTGAACGAACGGAATCTATGGTACTGACGTGGTCTGCGCGAGTCCACGTGGGTGTGGTGACCAAGTCACGGGTCAATTTCAAGATGGGTTTACTGGCGAAGCAGTTTCACCATGGCAACCTTAGTCGTCAGCCATTCATCAAGCTAATAGGCAGTCAAAATCGACTTATTGCAAACGGGAGAGAAAATGATTTCACCACAGTAATTTCAAGACTGAACTCTTCTATGGTAAAACGATATGAACTAATATTTAACAACATTCAATCATTTCAGGAGATAACCTTTACCAATATGAGTGGATTGTGCTGAAACGCACTCACAGGTGACTTCTCACCCCTTGTCAGCAATCCATGTACCAGTCCTAACGCGAATCCACACTTGGTTTCTACAGTCGAGCACTGGAAAGCAGATGGCATCTACAAATCTTTAGTTTCTCAGGCGAGATTGTTCTGGCGAAAATAGATTTTGTTTACAAAATTTCGGCTTTTCAGTTTGAAATTTGGCTGATATCGGTGGGCTTCCCAACAACGTAATCCCGACTGACATCAACTCATGGGATCATTGATGAACCAGAGTTGGCGTGAATCGACTCGGGGTAGACGGGTAGACGGACGGACGCGCACATGACGTCGTGGACTATACAAAATAATGCTTTAAGAATATAACAATATCATTTATTAAATAGATTTTATTTCCAGAATATTATTACGATATAGGTCGCTTATTAACAATAAAATCTGCATTTACAATATAAAAACTTTTGCTTAGTTCATAACACTATGCAAACAAGCGTAACATGATATTGGCTTATCAAATGGAAAGTTGTTAATATTAGCAAGAGTTACTCTGGAAACTTGGTGCTTATTCCTGTTAAACATAGCGATGGTTAGTGTTGTTATATATCTACGGAATAATACATATTGGCTTTAAGTTGCTATGTCAGCCACATTACAGCTGGGAATACGCTAACTTATATATAAAACAGAAACATGTTAGTGAGCACAATTTTGAACACGGTGTAAGAAATGTACTGGTGACATTTTGAACTTAACAGGGTTGAAAGACATTGTTGTCTTTCAATCCAATTATATTCGAAATAGTCACCAGTACCGTTTACATTGTTTTGGAAACGGGTTAAGTTATCTCTGAACTGCGCTGTGCTTCGACCATTTGAATTGCAGAATCGGAATGTGAAGGTGAGTGACGTATACCGGTAAGCTGCTACATATATTGTCAACATTAATTTAACAGGAACTTGTCGCTTCCAGAAAACTATACAGAAAAGCTGTTGAATATTTAAAAACTAATTTAACTGGGTGCTGTTGCAGCAACAGCGCTCTGTTAAATTATTTTCAAAATATTCAACAGCATGCTTATTAAATAGTAAAGATATACAATTCGTACAACAACGCTTAGTCCGACATCAATTAAGCGTTCGTGATGAACTTAGCTACGTCATTCATGACGTAATGGATTATGACGTCATCCTACACGTCACGTAGTTGATTATTACGTCATATGATTGATGGATAAACTGGATTCCGCCATTATCATCATAGCCAAGATAAGCACCATACAATTTAAGTTCATTACTTCCTTAACTGGCTAATTAGAGCAACAATAAGCGTTAGATTCACTAAAAGAAAGGCAGCAAAACATTCAGCGCTTATCAATGGCGCGCTATTTTCTCACCCACATACATAGGCACATATATACAGAATCAGTATTCAGGCCGCCGCTAAGCTACAGGCCCTACACGTATCGAGCCTATACGCACACAAGCTTATGTAGAGCTTGTAAATATTGTACATTTATGTTGCCCATATGTCACGATATGAAATTGAGGTCAAGACTAAAAATAAATTTAGAGAAAATTTTGAGTCAGAGAGATATTTATTCTGTCTTCCTCACCTCAGTATCTTGCTATGGCCTTAATAGGTGGATCTGTCTGTGTAAAATAGCTCAGTGACCATTTCTATATATGCCGTGACTGTATTTTATTTATAAACGTAGACATACTTGGAATTGATTAGAATAACAGGTATAACATTGGGTCACTGAGCCCAGGTTTTATAGACCATAGAAAGAAAAAATAATTAAACTAGTTCAATGTTCCACCCCACCAACGATTAATATTTGCCTCCAGAAATGTAAGAGATGCCCTCTGAGAGCATCTTGATTTCAAAATTATCCGGCGGGAAACGCGTGGGGCTACGCCACTGGCCAAATTCAACAATCCTCTAACCTCAGGGGCCCATGTGGCACTACGGTTGAAACGGGACTCCAGCTTTCTCACGACCTAACCGCAGTTCCGGGGACCCCAGGTAAGAAATTTGCACAGGGCCTCTTCAGTCCTAAGTTCCGCCCTAAAGACAAACAGTAAAGTGTATTATCTCTCCAATCCCGTCACACCGTAACACCCTTACTGTATATACATATTTGTAGACGATACCGTACAGCGCAGAAATCATATATAACATGTCTAAAAAAACAAATAACACGTACTGTTGAATATTTTGGACGTAATCTTATCGGGAGCCATAGCTGCAGGCTTCCAATCAAATTAAGTCCAACAGATCCAACGGAGAATTTCTTACATCGTGTTCAAAATTGTACTGAACAATATGTTTCTGTCTCAGCTTTGGAATGATATCAACTTATTTATGAGCTGTAGCTTAGATGCTGTGATTGGTGTATACAGTGTGTTATTATTACCTTCTCACGACCATTAACATGCATAGTAATAACAGGTCGAATTGCCGATTAACAGCTAATAATATGTTTGATTACAATGAACTTAGCCATAAAACATCCACATATACAATGAGTATGATTTTTTTTATTGAATGGAAACATGATAAACACGCATAGCACCATATACAAGTACTGTAAGATGTGTGGCTCGGTGATTATGTATACATGGACTGGCGAAATATCATGTTAATAATAACTGGTGAATATAACCCGTTTGATCAAATTCAATATTAGTCAGAACGACCAATACGCGTAGGAAGAGGGGTCGGCGGGGGGGGGGGGGCCGCAGTTGCCTCCAATCCCACACTAACCCCACCTCTGTCACTCAAGTTTATGACGCCATATCCTATTACGTCACACGTAGGCTGGCGTATCTATGTCCGTCATAATGTACAGCGTCATACTTTACAATCTCTGCAAACTTCTGTGTATTAAGGAGCTTGTTAGACTGGTCGGGGGTGGGGGGGGGGGTCAGCATCCCGGTATAGTTGCCTTGAAATTTTGGTTCTTGGAATCCACGGTTCAAAGTATATAAATTGATCCCAACACGCCCAAAAGTATAGCTTGAAATGGATCCCTCAATTGATGAAAATAATGATAAAAATATCTATGGAAATGATGGAAACTAGGAAATGACGATAATTGAGGATGATGATAGCGATGATGGTGACAGTGAAGATAATAATAATAATAATAATAATAATAATAATAATAATAATAATAATAATAATAATAGTATTGTATCTCTACCGTTGATCCTCGTTGTCGTTGTTACGGCCTGAATATAATAAAGAAAATACGAAATACGGATCTGGCGATGGGTGGGAGCGGTGGGGTGGGGGTGGGGTGGTTTAAATCTCTAAACTTGAAATTGCATAGTTAACAACGCAAGGCCCCCCCCCCCTCCCACCAACGCAAGGTGATGAAATCTCACAACATATAAATTTCAAATTTCTTTTTCTGGAGAGGACCCCGCCCCCTCCCCTTAGTTTAGCTCCCCCACCCCACCCACACCCCCAAAATGCTAATTCACCAATAAAATGGTCACAATGCTCTATTTGGCAACACAATACTAAGTGTGAAACTGAAAGCTACTAAAATATGCTATTTTAGTGCCATAGCCAGCTGATGGGGTGTGGGTGTACATTGGCAATAGTAAATTATTGTAGACAATATTTCTAAATCTGCCAAAACCCCATAACTCAAATCTACGGCCATCGTTGCTACTTTACAATATAATCCACAAAGTATGTTGGCGCAAAGCAAAATCGCTCAAATGACAAAGTTAGCCCATATAAAATACTGAGGATAATAACAACTCACATTACCATGGCTACATGGGCAGACAAACGCACACAAATCATCAGATTAACGCACACATGCATGTAAACGCACGTACGCACGCACACGCGCCCGCCCGCCGGCACGCACGCCCGCCATCACGCACGCACGCACGCACGCAAACACGCGCGCACACGCACGCACTCACGCACGCACGCACGCACGCACGCACGCACGCACGCACGCACGCACGCACGCACGCACGCACGCACGCACGCACGCACGCACGCACGCACGCACGCACGCACACACGCATCGACGCACGCTCGCGCAACTCCCTGTCAAATAGGTTTCAAAATATTCTACAGTGTTTATTAAATTGTAGCTTCACCAAATACAGGCATTCCGTACACTTTAGTCGCCGGATTTTCTTGACAAAGCTATGCCATTGTGATTGTGATGTCAGCTAACATGTGACATGTCTGATTGTGACGTCAGATAATCGAGTGACACGTCGGATATCTCTGATAAGGCGTCTGTTATAACCATACCATAGCTGTTACACGGTTGCCGCTGGATCAGCAGGTGTCCTTTTTTTGCAGCACTTTGTAAACAGATGCTACCGCTATCCTTTGTGTGTTGTTCTAGACGGCGCAGGACTGCGCATCATCCATGTAGGCAATGCAGATCACGAGACGCTGAAGCAAATGCTGAATAAATTATTGAATAATTTACTAAACTCCTCTTTGCTGATTTGCCAAATTTCTATACCCAGTTCCATAGCCGTGAAAAGATGGCAATAGACAAGAGCCATTTCTAGCCATGCCCAGCCCATTTCTAGCTATGCCCCGCCCATTTCTAGCTATGTCCGCCCAGTTCTAGCTATGCCTCGCCCAGTTCTAGCTACGCTCCGCCCAGTTCTAGCTAAGCCCCACCCACTTTGTATACGTGTTTGAATAGATTTAAACACTTTAAACTATGAATTCCCAGAATCACAATTTCAACGTAACTATAGTGGTTAACGTCTGGCTATTTTGAAACTAATTTTGGAGCACGCTAGCGCCCAGTCAAATTAGTTTCAAAATATTCAACAGAATGTTTATTAAATTATAAATTCACCAAAGACATACAATTCAGGCGGTGACTGGCGGACCATTAACCTTTCGTGTCTGACCTATGATTTGAGTGTGACGGCAGCTATCAAGTGCATTTTATGTATGACGTCAGATACTTGGGGGACGGACCGGAATCCTCCATTGTGTTTATTGTGAAAATGATATAGCTGAAAGTTGTCGCTATCATAGACAGCAACATCTTCCATGTATACACTAGGATAACTTCATACACATCATATCTTAACTGGCGTAGTTAAATAACATCTTGTGTAACACCACTCGGATGGACCGATACATTAGTCTTACTGACCTCACAAAGTTATGGGTAATACCCAAGAGAATGTTCAAATCCACCCTGCTGTCCTCCCTGTTGGTCAGAGACATGCACATTGTGCATCATATTTGCAATCTCTTTGTCCTTTGACATACCATAAGGCGCGCCACCTTGTTCTGGTTCATTCTGTTTATAACCATACGGATATGGATCGTGGGGTTTGGAAGAGGTCTCTGGTCTTCGCGGGTATCCGTGGTTTTGATTTGTGTAACCGCTTTCTCTGTAATCATATCCGGGTTTATCGTAGGAATATTTCGGGTCTTGCCAATTGTCCTGACCAAAAGGCGGTGCATTGTCTTCGTATTTATAATAACCCCCTTGCTGGGGCCCTGGCCCTGGTCCACCGGCCCGCGAATCTGGATAACTAGGACGATTTTTGTCTGCGTAATATATATCACTGGGATATGGACTTGGGTACTGCGGGTTACGTTCTTGATCTGTGTGTTTTAAAGGTGGTTGATCAGGGGATACAGGGCTTTTCTTTGCCAATGGTTTTAGCTCGGCCAAACCGGGTAATGTCGGTAGAACCTTAACACCTCCCACCATATGTGGTGGCACTTTCGCTACTGGCCTATTTTTAGCAGTTTCACCAGAATCAAATATTTCTACAGAACCTCTGCTGCGATCGCCTTCTTGTCGACTCTCCAAATTTGATGCAGAAAACATAGGTCCGGTGGGGCCGAGTGGCGATTTGGGAGACATCACTGGCGGACCACCACGTCCAGCGGTAGGTGGTAAGTCTCGTCGATCTTGAAAGGCGGAAGTATCTGGAGAGACTCTACGATCTAAGGCAGGGTGTGGTCCGGGTCCTGGGTACGGCGCGCCATCAGATGACATCTTAGATGCAATCCCGTGTTGCTTCTGTGCATCATAATTATAACCATATTTATTTTTCATGAACGCATCATCGGAAGAAAACCTATGCTGTTGCGGTGGAGGACCATGTCGATCATTTCCAGCATACGGGGGATGTCTGTCACCAGCATATTCAGACACAACTCTTCTGGGGTCTGACGATCCATAAGGTCCACTTTCATTAGGTCCCATTGCCCTGTTCCTACGCTGCACCTCCTCCTGCTCAGGAGATGATAGGCTAAAGAGTCCATAGCTGCCACCACCATACTGCATATATTCGAATTTAGATTCATGTTGCTGTTGTGTTAGCTGTGGTCCTGGCTGCTGTGTTGGGTGTGGTCCTGGTTGCTGCGCGTGTGGATATCCGTCATGCGAATCAGCCTGATACCCCTCATAAGAAGCTGGACGAAAATGATCATCTCGTAACTCATATCGCGTTTGATTCGATGTATTGCCTGATGGGTAATCCATAGGTCGATATGGACCTGGTGTGTTTTGAGCCGATTTTTGACTGGTTCTATCACCTTGATCGAAGGGTCCTGCAGAAGCAGGCGACATGTCTATACTTTTCTTAGTTCTTTCTAATTCAAAAGAAAGTTGCACTGCCTCTTTATCGGAGCCCATAATGAACACATGGCAGTCTAGTGCCTTAACCCCTGTTGGTCTCCGTAAAATACACACAAACAATGGCGGATGCGGGCGTTCTGCCAGATAATTATACTTTTTATCCAGCACAGTCATGAATTTCTCAACTACATGACGTTTATTCGGATCCAAAGGTTCAAAAACTCCCCGTAGCCTTTTATCCTGGCCTTTCGCCGCGACAAACCGAACAGCTTCCGCAAAATGCAGTGACGTCATATCGTAAAAGCCATGTCGTGTTTGTAATGAGCTGTCTTGATATGTCATCAGAATTCCTTCTTCACGAACTTTCAGTTGTCTCTCCTGGGTTTTTAATCCGGTTCCAGACTTACGAACAGTGTCCAAGTATAGTTCTTTAAGTGGTTTTTGCACAGCACCCAGCCCCGTTCCTTCCTTGTTAAGCATCACAGATCCGAGGTACTGCACGCGGAACACGATCTCCTCCACCACTGTGGCCGCCATGGCGGGTGCTGGGTCAGTACCCCCGTAACCTTCCTCAAAACGGCGATCTGAAAATAGGAAAAGCAGAATGGATTTATACGTGAAACTCGTCAACAGGCAGGTAATCACTATTAACTGTACAGGTTTAACCCTTTTACCGAATAATTCCCCCGTATTTCTGTCTCAGCCTGACTCGCAGGTCAAATAAACAGGAAAGCTGTTGAATATTTTGAAATTAATATTACTTGAAACCTTTGGTAGCAATTGCTTCCATGCATATTAATTTCAAAATCTTAAACGGAATAAGATATAAATCGTAAAGAATTTAGTTTTTCATGGATTTGTTGTTTAAAGGGTTAATGCATCATGCACACGTCATGAGGCTCATCTAATCCACGACCGGTTTCAACCTTCTGGTGCTCACCAGGTACAGTCAGGATTCGAACCGGCGCCATTAGGCATGTATGAGTTGACGTCACTATCAGAGGACCACATGTGTCACGCGGTGCGTATGTGCCTGGTAGACAGACAACTGCCGAACCAGCATTCACTATAAGTGTAGGATTTGCCAAAGCATCTATATCCTGAACGCTATCACGCAGAGACCTTACGTTTATCCAGCCATGCAACCAATGAAGGAATCCTGTCTTAGCTAAGCCCCGCCCATCTCTAGCTAAGCACCACACGCACACACTTCACCATGTTTGGATCGATTGATCCCTGAACTCCGTGACTATCAATTTCCAGAAAACTATACAGGTAAGCTGATGAATATTTTGAAACTAATTTGACTGGGCGCTGTTGCCGCCGCCCATCTCTAGCTAAGCTACACGCACGCACGCACGCACGCACGCACGCACGCACGCACGCACGCAGGCACGCACGTACGTACGCACGCACGCACGCACTTCACCGTGTTTGGATCGATTGATCCCTGAACTCCATGACTGTCACTTTCCAGAAAACTATACAGGTAAGCTGATGAATATTTTGAAACTAATTTGACTGGACGCTGTTGCTGCCTATGGCAGCAACAGCGGCCAGTAAAATTAGTTTCAAGATATTCAACAGAATATTTATTAAATGGTAAAGACATACAATTCGTTCACCAAAGCTTAGTCTGTCATCAATCAACGTTGTGACGAAATTACCATCGTCATTTATAACGTAATTGGTTATGACGTCATCATACACGTTACGTAGCTGATTATAATGTCATATGATTGACTGAGAAACCGGAATCCTCCATTGTAGGCCTATATAGTTAAGCTAAATTATGTGGGTTTACGGAATTGTAAGGCGAAGCCGGTCGTGGAATGTATGCGGCCCGTGGTGTGAGCATAGCCATATTTCACTCATCAATATTCCGTAATATCATATAAGTACTGATTTTAAAGATAGGATGAAATTCTTACAAAATTCGTCTACAAGTCACACACTGTCAAAAATTCGGATTTTTAAATCCAACTTTCGCGGTCACCCATATGACAGGTGGTGCTTTTCAACTGTCAGCCCGTTGAATTTCTGCAGACTACATTTTCCAGGGGGTGGGATATGTAGACTAATTTGAAAACAATTTCACTGAAAGTTGCTGGTGGCTAAGCCACCACCAACTTTCAGGCAAATTGTTTTCAAAATAGTTAGCAGGTCCAGAGTTAGTATCCATTGAAATTATTGTCTTGTGGCTTGCAGCAGTCAGACAGTTAAGACACGACCAAATTCAGGCAAATTGTTTTCAAAATAATCAGCAGGTCCAGAGTTATTGCCCATTGAAATTATTGACTTGTGGCTTGCAGCAGTCCATCGTCCTATTGCACGATCCTCGCCTCCCACTCCGCTCCCGTTTCCCGTATCCACGAACAGCGTAGTAATGTTAGTACGATGGAAGACGTCAAACAGTTAAGACACCAACAATTTTCAGCAACCTTGATTCCAAAATGTACATCAGTCTCTCCTCTACAGACTAGAGTATCATAGTTGCATAGCATGATTCGAGGGTGTGATGTCATGATTCGAGGATCTGATGTAATGATTCGAGTGTGTGATGTCAGGATTGGAGGGTGTGATGTCATGATTCGAGGGTTTGATGTCATGATTCCAGGGTGTGATGTCATGATTGGAGGATGTGATGTCATGATTGGAGGGTGTGATGTCATGATTCCAGGATGTGATGTCATGATTCGAGGACGTGATGTCATGATTCGAGGATATGATGTCAAGATTCGAGGGTGTGATGTCATGATTCCAGGATGTGATGTCATGATTCCGGGATGTGATGTCATGATTCGAGGATGTGATGTCATGATTCGAGGATGTGATGTCATGATTCCTGGATGTGATGTCATGATTCCTGGATGTGATGTTATGATTCGAGGGTGTGATGTCATAATTCCCGGATGTAATGTCATGATTCGAGGATGTGGTGTCATGATTCGAGGGTGTGATGTCATGATTGGAGGGTGTGATGTCATGATTCATGTATGTGATGTCATGATTCGAGGATGTGATGTCATGATTCCAGGATGTGATGTCATGATTCGATGGTATGATGCCATGATTGGAGGATATAATGTCATGATTCGGGGATGTGATATCATGATTCGGGGATGTGATGTCATGATTCCAGGATGTGATGTCATGATTGAAGGGTGTGATGTCCATGATTCGAGGGTGTGATGTCATGATTCCAGGATGTGATGTCATGATTCCAGGATGTGATGTCATGATTCGGGGATGTGATGTCATGATTCCAGGATGTGATGTCATGATTCGAGGATGTGATGCCATGATTGGAGGATGATGTAATGTCATGATTTGGGGGTGGGGGTGGTGATATCATGATTCGGGGATGTGATGTCATGATTCCAGGATGTGATGTCATGATTGGAGGGTGTGATGTCATGATTCGAAGGTGTGATGTCATGATTATGGGGTGTGATGTCATGATTCGAGGGTGTGATGTCATGATTCCAGGGTGTGATGTCATGATTGGAGGATGTGATGTCGTGATCAGAACACCCATCCATTTACAACCATCTCTGTGTAGGCCTATGCAGTCCAGTAACGCTGGATGATTCATTAACGGACCACGGTGAGGAGCGATAAAATATGGTTTCTGAAGATGCAACACATATACCATGCATGAAGTGTGCTTAAGGAGCACAAGATCCATAACATTCACACATCAAATGTGCTTGAGGGGTACAATGCCCCTAACTGTGATACATGAGGAGTGTTTGAGGGGCAAAATGCATGGCTTGAGGGGTACAATACCCCTAACCGTCATACATGAAGTGTGTTGAGGAGTACAATACCCCTAACCATCATACATGAAGGGTGTTGAGGGGTACAATGGCCCTAACCGTCATACATAAAGTGTGTCGAGAGGTACAATACTCCTAACCGTCATACATGAAGTGTGTTGAGGGGTACAATACCCCTAACCGTCATACATGAAGTGTGTTGAGGGGTACAATGGCGCTTAACCGTCATACATGAAGTGTTGAGGGGTACAATGCCCCTAAAGGTCATACATGAAGTGTATTGAGGGGTACAATACCCCTAACCGTCATACATAGTGTGTTGAGGGGTACAATGCCCCTAACCGTCATACATGAAGTGTGTGTTAGGGGTACAATGCCCCTAACGGTAATAAATAAAGTGTGTCGAGGAGTAAAATGCCCCTAGCCGTCATACATGAAGTGTGTTGAGGGGTACAATACCACTAACCGTCATACATGAAATGTGTTGAGGGGTACAATGGCGCTTAACCGTCATACATGAAGTGTGTTGAGGGGTACAATGCCCCTAACCGTCATACATGAAGTGTGTTGAGGGGTACAATACCCCTAACCGTCATAGATAAAGTGTATTGAGGGTACAATGCCCCTAACTGTCATACATGAAGTGTGTTGAGGGGTACAATGCCCCTACCCGTCATACATGAAGTGTGTTGAGGGGTACAATGCCTCTAGCCGTCATACATGAAGTGTGTTGAGCAGTACAATGCCTCTAGCCGTCATACATGAAGTGTGTTGAGGTGTACAATGCCCCTAAATGTCATACATGAAGTGTGTTGAGGGGTACAATGCCCCTAACTGTCATACATGAAGTGTGTTGAGGGGTACAATGCCCCTAGCCGTCATACATGAAGTGTGTTGAGGGGTACAATACCCCTAACCGTCATACATGAAGTGTGTTCAGAAGTACAATGCGCCTAACCATCATACATGAAGTGTGTTGAGGGGTACAATGCCCCTAACCGTCACACATGAAGTGTGTTGAGGGGTACAATGCCTCCAACTGTTATACATAGAATGGCCTTAGGGGTACAATACTCCTAACTGTTATACATGGATTGAGGGGTACAATGCCCCTAACCGTCACACTTGAAATGTGCTGGAGGGCTACAATGCCCCTAGCTTTCATAATATATTTTATATATTATATAAATGCATTTGAGGAAAACCCTCTAACAGGCAGGTATGTAATGTGGTTAAGGGTGGGGGGGGGGGTACACAAGATATCCGAACTCATATTATTCGTGGCAAGGCATAGCCCTGGGCTGGTTTAACACACCGCAACCCCACCAGACATGTCAGGTGATTATTATGAAACTGTGGTTGTGGCACTTTCAAATGGGTCTACAGCGACCCTCAAATACGTGCCCCTCCAGTATCTTTTATTCCTGATTGCTATGGCCTTGTTCCCATCCAGCACATTTAATGTATAACTGTTAGGGGCCTTGTTCCCATCCAGCACATTTAATGTATAACTGTTAGGGGCCTTGTTCCCATCCAGCACATTTAATGTATAACTGTTAGGGGTCTTGTTCCCATCCAGCACATTTAATGTATAACTGTTAGGGGTCTTGTTCCCATCCAGCACATTTAATGTAGAACTGTTAGGGGCCTTGTTCCCATCCAGCACATTTAATGTATAACTGTTAGGGGCCTTGTTCCCATCCAGCACATTTAATGTATAACTGTTAGGGGCCTTGTTCCCATCCAGCACATTTAATGTAGAACTGTTAGGGGCCTTGTTCCCATCCAGCACATTTAATGTATAACTGTTAGGGGCCTTGTTCCCATCCAGCACATTTAATGTAGAACTGTTAGGGGCCTTGTTCCCATCCAGCACATTTAATGTATAACTGTTAGGGGCCTTGTTCCCATCCAGCACATTTAATGTATAACTGTTAGGGGCCTTGTTCCCATCCAGCACATTTAATGTATAACTGTTAGGGGCCTTGTTCCCATCCAGCACATTTAATGTATAACTGTTAGGGGCCTTGTTCCCATCCAGCACATTTAATGTATAACTGTTAGGGGTCTTGTTCCCATCCAGCACATTTAATGTATAACTGTTAGGGGTCTTGTTCCCATCCAGCACATTTAATGTAGAACTGTTAGGGGCCTTGTTCCCATCCAGCACATTTAATGTATAACTGTTAGGGGCCTTGTTCCCATCCAGCACATTTAATGTATAACTGTTAGGGGCCTTGTTCCCATCCAGCACATTTAATGTAGAACTGTTAGGGGCCTTGTTCCCATCCAGCACATTTAATGTATAACTGTTAGGGGTCTTGTTCCCATCCAGCACATTTAATGTAGAACTGTTAGGGGCCTTGTTCCCATCCAGCACATTTAATGTATAACTGTTAGGGGCCTTGTTCCCATCCAGCACATTTAATGTATAACTGTTAGGGGCCTTGTTCCCATCCAGCACATTTAATGTATAACTGTTAGGGGCCTTGTTCCCATCCAGCACATTTAATGTATAACTGTTAGGGGCCTTGTTCCCATCCAGCACATTTAATGTATAACTGTTAGGGGTCTTGTTCCCATCCAGCACATTTAATGTATAACTGTTAGGGGCCTTGTTCCCATCCAGCACATTTAATGTAGAACTGTTAGGGGCCTTGTTCCCATCCAGCACATTTAATGTATAACTGTTAGGGGCCTTGTTCCCATCCAGCACATTTAATGTATAACTGTTAGGGGCCTTGTTCCCATCCAGCACATTTAATGTATAACTGTTAGGGGCCTTGTTCCCATCCAGCACATTTAATGTATAACTGTTAGGGGCCTTGTTCCCATCCAGCACATTTAATGTATAACTGTTAGGGGCCTTGTTCCCATCCAGCACATTTAATGTATAACTGTTAGGGGCCTTGTTCCCATCCAGCACATTTAATGTATAACTGTTAGGGGCCTTGTTCCCATCCAGCACATTTAATGTATAACTGTTAGGGGCCTTGTTCCCATCCAGCACATTTAATGTATAACTGTTAGGGGCCTTGTTCCCATCCAGCACATTTAATGTATAACTGTTAGGGGTCTTGTTCCCATCCAGCACATTTAATGTATAACTGTTAGGGGCCTTGTTCCCATCCAGCACATTTAATGTAGAACTGTTAGGGGCCTTGTTCCCATCCAGCACATTTAATGTAGAACTGTTAGGGGCCTTGTTCCCATCCAGCACATTTAATGTAGAACTGTTAGGGGCCTTGTTCCCATCCAGCACATTTAATGTAGAACTCTTAGGGGCCTTGTTCCCATCCAGCACATTTAATGTAGAACTGTTAGGGGCCTTGTTCCCATCCAGCACATTTAATGTAGAACTGTTAGGGGCCTTGTTCCCATCCAGCACATTTAATGTTGAACTGTTAGGGGCCTTGTTCCCATCCAGCACATTTAATGTAGAACTGTTAGGGGCCTTGTTCCCATCCAGCACATTTAATGTATAACTGTTAGGGGCCTTGTTCCCATCCAGCACATTTAATGTATAACTGTTAGGGGCCTTGTTCCCATCCAGCACATTTAACGTATAACTGTTAGGGGTCTTGTTCCTCTTGTATGATTACTGTATTCTGCGACAGTTAAAGGATGTTTCTACTACTACAGCCGCAAAATACAGTAATCATACAAGGGGCACAGGACCCCTAACAGTTATACATTAAATGTGCCGGATTGGAACAAGGCCCCTAACAATCAAACATAAAAGATACTTGGGGTGGGGGCACAATGGCCATAATCGTCATACATGAAATGTGTTTGAGGGTCACTGTAGACGCTTTTGAAAGTGTCACAATCTCAGTTTCATAACAATCATCTGGCCTGTCTGGTGAGGGTGCGGTTAAGCCAGCCCAATGTTATGCCTTGCGACGAATAATATGAGTTCGGATTCAACCCGCAATCGCCACAATACCTGTAACAGAACTTGTTTGACAGCGGTTCAAGGTACGTCCTTATCCGACCGATGGATGATCGATCTCTGCTGTTGATATTAACCACGAGTGTAAATTAGCATACTCCTAAATAACAGGCTTCCGTTCGCACTTTCTGGTTATAAGATTAGGTCCACTGGTAGTCATTCTCCTGAGAATCTGGAAGATGCAAATGTTGTTGTGGCAGGCAGCAAAGATTTACTCAAAAGTAACATTGGTTGTTTTTATTGCCATGTTCAATTCTTATAAATATTGGTCTTCAAGTTGCGGCAATATAAGCGTCAAACACAGCTTATCTTGTCAAAATAAACAAAGGGAAACGCCTTCAACGGTCAATATATACCGTGTTCTGTCGGATTTTGAACTCGGATCTGTTCCTAAACACAAACACCAGGATGTATCATTCGCGGTGACACAAATCAATGCTCACTCTACAATGTTGATTTAGACCAAATGCGCACACGCACGCACACACGCACGCGTATCAGTGTGTTTTTGCGCTCGCACAATAGTACACACATCCACACCCATACGCACGCACACATTGACGTTGGTAGTGATAATATTATTGCACGAGTATCTGAAATCTGAAGATTGAAGAGGTCCCTCGGTATACATGCGACAACATGCTGTATGCATCGTGTTGTAGGCGTCTGCACACGCGTCAGCACGCTGTATGCATCATTTTGTAAGCGTCTGCACACGAGCCAACACGATGTATACATCATGTTGTAAGCGTCTGCACACGTGACAACACACTATATGCATCATGTTGTAAGCGTCTACACACGTGATAACACGATGTATGCACCATGTTGTAAGCGTCTGCACACGGGCCAACACGATGTCTGCACCATGTTGTAAGCGTCTACACACGGGCCAACACGATGTATGCAACACCTTGTATTGTTATTTCAACATACCACAAGATGCCTCACTTACGTTTACAACATGGTGGATACAACAAGATAGCTCGCGTGTAGACGCCTACAACATGGTGGATACAACAAGATAGCTCGCGTGTAGAGGCTACAACATGCCGTTGATACAACAAGATAGCCCGCGTGTAGACGCCTGCAACATGGTGTATGCAACAAGATGGCTCGCGTGCAGACGCCTACAACATGGTGTATGCAACAAGATAGCTCACGTGTAGACGCCTACAACATGGTGGATACAAGATAGCTCGCGTGTAGACGCCTACAACATGGTGTATGCAATACGATAGCTCGCGTGTAGACGCCTACAACATGGTGTATCCAACAAGATAGCTCGCGTGTAGACGCCTACAACATGGTGTATCCAACAAGATAGCTCGCGTGTAGACGCCTACAACATGGTGTATCCAACAAGATAGCTCGCGTGTAGACGCCTACAACATAGTGTATCCAACAAGATAGCTCGCGTGTAGACGCCTATAACATGGTGGATACAACAAGATAGCTCGCGTGTAGACGCCTACAAGATGGTGGATACAACAAGATAGCTCGCGTGTAGACGCCTACAACATGGTGTATGCAATAAGATAGCTCGCGTGTAGACGCCTACAAGATGGTGGACACAACAAGATAGCTCACGTGTAGACGCCTACAACATGGTGTATGCAATAAGATGGCTCGCGTGCAGACGCCTACAACATGGTGTATGCAACACGATAGCTCGCGTGTAGACGCCTACAACATGGTGGATACAACAAGATAGCTCGCGTGTAGACGCCTACAACATGGTGGATACAACAAGATAGCTCGCGTGTAGACGCCTACAACATGGTGTATGCAATAAGATAGCCCGCGTGTAGACGCCTACAACATGGTGTATCCAACAAGATAGCTCGCGTGTAGACGCCTACAACATGGTGTATCCAACAAGATAGCTCGCGTGTAGACGCCTATAACATGGTGGATACAACAAGATAGCTCGCGTGTAGACGCCTACAAGATAGTGGATACAACAAGATAGCTCGCGTGTAGACGCCTACAACATGGTGTATGCAATAAGATAGCTCGCGTGTAGACGCCTACAAGATGGTGGATACAACAAGATAGCTCACGTGTAGACGCCTACAACATGGTGTATGCAATAAGATGGCTCGCGTGCAGACGCCTACAACATGGTGTATGCAACACGATAGCTCGCGTGTAGACGCCTACAACATGGTTTATGCAATAAGATAGCTCGCGTGTAGACGCCTACAACATGGTGTATCCAACAAGATAGCTCGCGTGTAGACGCCTACAACATAGTGTATCCAACAAGATAGCTCGCCTGTAAACGCCTACGACATGGTGGATACAACAAGATAGCTCGCGTGTAGAAGCCTACAACATGGTGTATGCAATAAGATAGCTCGCGTGTAGACGCCTACAAGATGGTGGATACAACAAGATAGCTCGCGTGTAGACGCCTACAACATGGTGTATGCAATAAGATGGCTCGCGTGTAGACGCCTACAATACGGTGTATCCAACAAGATAACTCGCGTGTAGAGCCTACAACATGCCGTTGATACAACAAGATGGCTCGCGTGTAGACGCCTACAACATGACGTGTGCAACAATTATACATCTCCAATTTGGAAAGCATCACCGTGGCAACACAACTGCCTGTCACATGACCTCTGCGTCGATTTAGATTGTGCAGACAAATGTGGTATATACAACTCGTTGACTATGCAGTGTGTACAAAATTGAAAATGAGATTGTCTAAGACGCGGTCATAAAGTATTGGTCGTAAAGCGCGGTATATTATGCTTTATATCTCCGTGTATTTCTATATTAAATACGTGATTTTGCCCTTAATGTGTCTCCTTTACTGCTGTTGAATGTAGAAAGCAGATAGGTGAAGATCCCACCCCAATAAGACAGACTTTCGTGTAGGATAGGCCTATATGTTGTCGATATGCAGGGTTTGACACGCGAGAGGGTGTGTCCTCGCCTCCCCGCTCATTTGTAATTACACCTACCTGATAATATTACGCTTACCTCGTCAACAAATGATTGAGAATACACACATATTTCACTCACAATTAAATCCTAACTCGATACATATTATGCAATGTGTTTTCTTAGCTAAGCAATGCAGAAATGATTATGGATTTAGGCCTAATACACGGTATTCGGTCTTCAGTTTGACTCCCTACTCCAATCTAGTCTACAGGATGGTAATGACGAGTGAACACAATATTAACATATACACTGTTTATAAAGGATATAGCTTATATATGCAAATGACGCGCCTTAATATTCACGAATCATTGCATATTTATGCGCTTCTATAATTGACAATAACGTCATTAAACAAACGGTTGCGTCCTATCAGCCGCTGTCCACTAATCGGTCAGGTATGCGGATTATAAAAACATGTTTGTGAGAAAAAAAGTTGCTTAAAAATATCGTTATGGAAGTGGCTGGTAGACTGCGCCTCATTTTATCAGTGGCAAACATGCAATAAAATCACGTGCTTTTAAACGTTTTACAGACAGAAACGGCGATGTACAGAATATTCTGGTGGATATCTTGAAAATAACTTGACTGAGAGTTGTTATAACAACGCCAGGTTCCAGTGAAATTAGTTTCAAATTTTAGTGCCATGAAATTCCACCTGACTGCCTTACCGTCTCTCACAAAGCGCACACGTAGTGTAATGTTTAGCGTAATATCGGCGTTGATGTGATTTGAATCCAGTTAAAGAACGGGTCACCGACAATATACACTGCCTACTTATTCACTTAATTTTGCACGATTAATCCATATGCCTATTTGTCTAAAAACATATCATTTAGCGTGCAAGAATCAGTTAATCGCATTCTAATGTGATGTTGCCCGGGGCTCTATCGTGTCGTACATACATGTGCACGACAATACATACAGGTGGTGAGAACAAAGGTAAGCTTATTTCCTGTTTTCAGAATAATAGCTGTAGGCAATGACTGAATAAACCATTATTGACCTTTATCCAATTGCATTGTTGATAATTTCGCGCTACTGTCTTGGATAACAACGTCTATCAACTGCACCAATCTCAAAATTAACAGCATTTTTCACTAAAAGAAGCATTGAAACTCAGATGATATAGGCATCAGGTGATATAGGCATCAGATGATATAGGCATCAGATGATATAGGCATCTGATGATATATGTATCAGATGATATAGGCATCGGATGATATAGGCATCAGACAGTTGCATTAGCCAATAGCTGCGTCATGGCTATGGCTCACCCCTGTATAGCTAAACTCCGCACACTTTATACGCGAATTTGAACCGAATGTAACATTTTGGACCATGAAATTCCAGAATCCCAACTCAAGGTACCTATACAGGTAAGATGTTGAGTATTTTGAAACTAATTTGACTGGGACGTGTTGCTGCCAAAGGGAGCCATTGACAGCCACAGCTTCCACTTAAATTAGTTCTAAATATTCAATGGAATGTTTATTAAATTGCAAGTTCACCAAAGACATAAGATTCAGACAGTTTCGTTACGCACCTATGTCATTTGACTGTTGCGTCAGACAACACATATTTTGATTATGACGCCAGATACTTGAGTGACATATTGATCTATTAATTGAACAAACGGATCTAGAGGTAACTCATTAGTATGTATAAATTCACCTATCTACACTTACATTCTGATAACAACTCCATTCAAAACAGGCCTCAGTGCGCAAGAATTTCGTCTCAAAACTACATTTAATATAGGCCCACCTCGGGGTTTTAGAAGTCTGCACCTACCCGCCCAATTCATATCACTACCTGGAATGACAACATAGGCGTGAAGTCTTATATAATATGGGTGTATCCGATTTATGTATACAAGATAAGTGCTATAGATAACCTTAGTCTTATAACATTTATTATCAATTTCTTATAGATTTTGTATGAATTCTAAACGTGATAAAGCGTCTTCGATAGTACTTAGAGAAGCCGACATGCATGTTTATTACGGCATACACTTATGACACTATGCATGAATCCATCGCTGCTGACCACTCTTCATGTCAGCGTCGGTGCTGACCACTCTTCATGCCAGCATCGGTGCTGACCACTCTTTATGCCAACATCGGTGCTGACCACTCTTGATGCCAACATCGGTGCTGACCACTCTTCATGCCAACATCGGTGCTGACCACTCTTCATGCCAACATCGGTGCTGACCACTCTTCATGCCAACATCGGTGCTGACCACTCTTTATGCCAACATCGGTGCTGACCACTCTTCATGCCAACATCGGTGCTGACCACTCTTGATGCCAACATCCTTGTTGAACACTCTTCATGCCAACATCGGTGCTGACTACTCTTCATGCCAACATCGCTTTAAAGCGTTAAAATACGACTTATGTCAATCAACCCTTTAATGGTCAGGATTTTTCAAAAAAATTAAAGACGTGTCTCGGTGAATGTCCATCCATTTGATCTTCAATCTTGACCATTGCCCATTAGCACAAGGTACAGGCAAACCTGGCTGTACCGGTTTTACACATTGCCAACTCTGTTGTATCGGGTGTAAACTGGATAAAGCATCTGTATAATGGCTTTATTTAGTAAAAAAAATAAAGAAACCGTCTCGATTAATTATTTCAACCAACAGTAAAATATAAACCAATTTGTTATGACGTAACAATATTTAATTATTTTCAAATTAATCTGAGAAAAATGCCCATGCTATATCGTTCAAAGTTTCAAGATATACATTATAGATTATAGCTCTTCATACATGGACATTTAAATACTTGGAGCTTGGGATTCAAAGAGTTGGGAGTAGTACGCGAGGTACTGCCTATTTGCGTGGATAGATCCCAGCAGTCACCAATTCATTTTATTAGCAAATCAGATTTTATGTCTAAACATCTTACAACTTATATATTCCCACGAATGAGTTTTGTGAACTAATAACACAAGCTTGCCATTATTATTTAGACGTTAGTCACGTGGTGCATTTTATAATATTGAACTACAAAAAAAATCAATAGGTGCGCATCGTATAGCTGTATAATGAGGCACTATCATAAAAAATTCCATGAGAGAAAGTGCTCGTATCCTGTTTGATTCGCCATTGTAGTGAGACTCGGCTGAGTTGGGGTCCCTATTGTACCAGGCATGGGCCGAGGGAGGCGATATCACCGTTAACACGTTTGAATGCAGTTATACTATAAGCTTATATATGCTCAAATGCTCCTGGATTTTTTGAACAAATATTTTGACTAAAATCCCTTTGCAAGGAATTTCATTCAAATTGGATTTTTCTCAATAAACTTAGTAATATTTCTTAGTAGTTCTATTGATGGTTGCTACCTGTGTCATTCGGAATGATGGTTACCTATGACATTCCGCATGAATCTATGGTAAGCAAACTCCTTTGATCGGAGACGCATTAGCACTCCTTATAGGGCGGAGATTTCTCTATAGATGAATTATGTAATTATTGATCTATGATAATTGGTGTCTCAGATTGTGAACCGACCTGGTAGACACACCTATAGCACCACAATACGGCACACAGCTATTGGCGACTACCGTATTGTATACTAAACAACATATCATCTTACATATCATAACCTAGATCGCCACAAGCCAGCCAGGCGCAACAACACACGCATGCACTCACGCACGCACACACAAGCGAGCACACGCTAGCTAAACACACGCGCGCGCTCACACAAGCACGCACACGCTATCTACCACAAGCACGCACGCACACGCTATCTAACCACAAGTACGCACGCACGCACGCACGCACGCACGCACGCACGCACGCACGCACGCACGCACGCTGCCACGCACGCACACACGCACGCACGCACGCAACACTACATATCACAGTACCATCATAACATTTGTTACTACTTTATCAATTTACCCTGGCCTTGTTGCGGACTCAGGCTATGTACGGGGGTAAACACACGCACCCACGCACGCACGCACGCACGCACGCACGCACTCACTCACTCACTCACTCACTCACTCACGCACGCACGCACGCACGCACGCACGCACGCACGCACGCACGCACGCACGCACGCACGCACAATCTAGTGCAGAATATTATGAAAATTATTGCAACATATTTACCTTGAATCACAAAATACACAATTATGAAAATACACAAACTTTACAAAACGAATGAGAGGGTCTACGTATAGCCATAGCCACTGCATTTATACAAAGCAATTTGCGTATCCTTGATGCTGTATAACTGTAACAGCCGGGAAACTCCCATGGCAGCTCTAGACAAGCTTAATGTCTGTCACCGCAAACACCTACGCATCATCACTGGACACCAATGGCCAGGCAGCATAATTTCCAACAATGCGCTATACAAGATGTGTAATACATAGCTGCTGTCCGTAAAAGTCGTGTGTAATACATAGCCGTTGTCCGTAAAAGTCGTGTGTAATACATAGCCGTTGTCCGTAAAAGTCGTGTGTAATACATAGCCGTTGTCCGTAAAAGTCATGTGTAATACATAGCCGCTGTCCGTAAAAGTCGTGTGTAATACATAGCCGCTGTCCGTAAAAGTCGTGTGTAATACATAGCCGTTGTCCGTAAAAGTCATGTGTAATACATAGCCGCTGTCCGTAAAAGTCGTGTGTAATACATAGCCGTTGTCCGTAAAAGTCGTGTGTAATACATAGCCGCTGTCCGTAAAAGTCGTGTGTAATACATAGCCGCTGTCCGTAAAAGTCGTGTGTAATACATAGCCGCTGTCCGTAAAGGTCGTGTGTAATACATAGCCGCTGTCCGTAAAAGTCATGTGTAATACATAGCCGCTGTCCGTGAAAGTCGTGTGTAATACATAGCCGCTGTCCGTAAAAGTCGTGTGTAATACATAGCCGCTGTCCGTGAAAGTCGTGCGTAATACATAGCCGGTGTCCATATAGGTCGTGCGTAATACATAGCCGGTGTCCGTAAAAGTCGTCCAGAAAAAGATGGTTCATGTCTGGTCATGTGCTAAGGATGCTAGAAGACACACTACTCAGAGAGCCTTGGAATTCGTCCTACTGGGAGGCAGTAAATATAAAGCCAGGAATGGACGTCATTGCATAAATCTGTTAAGCGTACTGCGAGGTGACCTCAAGAAAACAGGACTCAAGTCAAGAATGGACCTGAGGAAGCTAAGGATTTCGGCTGAGGACAAGACACAGTGGTCAGAAGCGAAGAAGGACTGATTGCAGCTGTAGGATATTTCTACTACTACAGCCGCGGTAATCATACATACATAGGCATTGGGATGAAATTGGCAATGTCAACGAATAACCATTAGGCACAAATATGCCTTAATTCACATTTCCAGAGTATTCACCCATCATATGACGTCATAATTAGCTACGTGATGTGTACAATGACATCATAATGAATGACGTCATGAATGACGTCGATAAGTACGTCGCGAACGTATATTTGAAGACGGTCTATGCGTTGTTGTACAAATTGTTTGCTTTTACTATTTAATAAATATTTTGTTGAATATTTTGAAACTAATTTGACTGGGCGCTGTCGCTGCCATAGGCAGCAACAGCACCCAGTCAAATTAGTTACAAAATATTCAACAGCTTCCCTGTATAGTTTTCAGGAAATTGATAGCTAGGGCATTTGGGGATCGATCAATCCCAACACGGGGAGGTGTGGCTGGAGCTTAGCTAGTAATGGGCGAGGCATAGCTAAAACTGGAAAGATCCATTATAGAGAAGCCCTGCGAAATATGACGCCGTGACGTTTTATGGAGGCGAGCATACACGGTTGGCAGGATTTAAACCGGGTCAAAACAGTGAACCACGCAACCAGATTATGGCTGGGGAAAACCCCAGAGTCGCTGGTAGAAAAAAGGTTCCAGTTGCCCATGAGACCGGTCCGTACGAAACCGTGAAGTCTGACTCGTGTTTAAGGCTATGTACAGTTGTGTATTTTGAAACTAATTTGGCTGCCTATGCCAGCAACAGCGCCCAGTCAAATTAGTTTCAAAATATTCAACAGATAATAGTAAATCCATCAGAAACATACAATTCGTACACGTGACAGACAATTCAATATTGATGAGCGAGGTGGATGCGTCACTATGTATTGTGACCTCAGCCTACACGTGACATAATTATGACATCATATACTTGAGTGAGTGGTCGGATGCCTCCATTCCAAATTGGCCAGGGAGGACATCATCATTTATTATACAAATACACCAAGTCGCAATGTTCAAGAGCAGAAGAGAGCAGATTAAATCCTTTTTTAATAAAGGATTAAAAGATGTTTTAATATGTTCGCACTGATAATCATATACCTTCACCTTTGCGCAGGTGATACAAATCCTTTCATGTTCTGTTCGACGTCATTTCCGTAGCTCTGTTACATTGGTGGTGTCTCTCTCCTTTTGTCTGATCAAATCTTTTGTCTCATAGCCTACCTAGGCATACAAATTATTCATACAGTGGCGGTGGAGTCGGGGGGGCGGTAGGGGCGGAGGTGGCTAAAGCCCCCCCCCTAAAATAATGCCTTTAGCCCCCCCCCCCTCCCCTCCCCTTCAATCGTCCTAGTGTACATTTTTTAACTCCGAATTATCACTCAAAATGCAGGAGATGACTTCTAAGAGCATTTACTTTCACACAATTTCCGGTGAAGTCCCCGCCACCCACCCCCACGCAGTGTTGTGTGTACTGCAATATGCATTTCTATGGTACTGTCATTGTCCACTGACCACGTATTGCTATTGCTCATAAATCTTATACCAACAATATCTAGGAACACATAAGCAGATCACTGATGGCGACAGTCTGTGATATCATTAACCAGGCGTTAACACCTTAACTAGACAGACCTTCTGAAATGATCTTGAAAAACGTCGATTTACACGCCCTGATTTGAGATTTTGGCATAGCAAACCAGTCATTCAAGTGGAAGATTTCTAAAATATTCCTTTCATGCTCTGTAAATTGACATTTTCTAAGAGAAAAATTCTCATTTTCATGAGCAATTTTAACCACGAATTATCACTCAGAATACAGGAGATGGCTTCTCAGAGCATTTCATTTTCAAACATTTCCTGGGAGGACCTCCGGACCCCCCATATTAGGGAGGGGGAAGCCCCCTCCCTGGCCCACCTCCTTCTCGTCCCCTCAACACGAAATCCTGCATCCGCCCCCTCCCTTCTCCAGCCCCCCCCCATCTGTTGCAGAAGCCACTCCGCCGCCACTAACAACAACAACAACAACAACAACAACAACAACAACAACAACAACAACAACAACAGCAGCAACAACAACAACTCTGAGAACTAATATGTATATTGTACAGAGCTAGATGGAATGACTTATAATGCCAAATGCCTAAAATACGTTTTATATGAGATTATGATAAAAAATATATGTTAACGGTTGAAGGATCACAATAAAACAATTGTATTTGACGTGAGAACATTACCTGGGCCAGAAATGCCTATAATATACGGTGATGTGTTTTATTATGTATTTTCAAGGTGCTACTACCGTTTGACTTTTTTTTACTTCAAAATTACTAATATAAATGTTCTGTAGTATTCCTTTTCCAGCTCGGCGACGGCAGGTTTAGTTGAGTTTTTGCCATATTACAGAAGCATGCAGAGGTCAAATATCTTAATGTGAGAAGGTGAACGAAGCTTAACTTCAGATCAAACATAGACACTTTGTTGAGAAAAGCTGTTTTGTCATATAGAAATTTGAATACTTGAAATCCAATATGCAATGTTGACCAACAAATAAACATTAGTACGATTATGACTAAACAACTTACGCAACCTATTATCCTTCCACGCTACATCTATCCAGTTCTGTAGAAATAAAATGATGCAACCGCCCACCCACCGCACGCAAACACGCACGCACGCACGCGCACACCCCCACACCCCTAACCACCCCCCACCTACAGTCATAAGCCGGAAATAGCATAATATGGCTTTCGAAATGTATTTCGATATCTACCACGGCTCACTGTCAATGGAGGTTCACCTTTATCCGCGTGTTAGAATAGATGTATGCACTGGGCACCATGAATTCACACCCTCTAAATATCAAGGTAATTATACAGGTATAGTGCTAAACTGTTGAATATTTTTTTAATACTTTTTGGACTGGGAGCCACTCAAATTTATTTTCGAAATATGGAACACAATGTTTATTAAATTGTAAATTCATCAAAGACGTCCAATTAGTAACACTTTGATGACAGACCTGTCGATTATCGTGATGGAACTACGTAATTTCTTTGTGACGTCACCTAACATGTGACGTTTTTGACAATGAGGTCAAACACTTTATTTTTCACATGGTACGTAAAATACCTTAAGCCCGGCTTTCACGATCGGATTAATCTGTCAGACAAATTTGACGCTGTAGCGCGTCTGAAGAGCGCTTAGACGATCAGATTAATCTGTCAGACAAATATGATGACGTCATTAGTGTTGCCAAGGGGGCTTAATGAGTCCCACAAACAATTCACCTTCTGCCATTCAATGATAAATCTGTCATTAAAATCATCCAACATTCGAAATGACACGGGCGCATCCATTTTGCTCGCTGGCAGATGACGTCAAAGATGATGACGTATTTAGAGCCCGCATTCTGATTGGCTGCGCCATCAGACTTCAGACTATAGACTTTAGATTTCAGATTTTTGGATTACACGTCAGATTTGATTGAAATCGAAAAACCTGAAAAACCATCACTGTCCATCAGATTCGCCTTCAAACATCAGACTTCAGATTTTATGTTTTACACGGTCAGATTTGATCGAATTCGACAAATCTGATCACATTAATCTGATCGTGAAAACCAGGTTTAACACGTTAGTAGCTCCAACTGTGATAATATATGGCCACGCTTGACGAACTGGTCGTGTCTGCATATGCCGAACCAGAGAGGGAGGATGGAGATGGGTGGGGCCGCTGGGGAGGGAGGGTGGTGAATTGGTAGTTTCGGGTGGGGTGGTGGGGTGAGGGGCGGAAGTGACGAAGGGAGAGAGATAGGAAGAGGGGTGAGGGACAAATGGAGAGCGGGAGAGAAAGTGAAAGAGGCGAGAGCGGGAAGGGAGAGAGGGAGAGGGAGAGTGCGAGAGAGAGAGAGAGAGAGAGAGAGAGAGAGAGAGGGGGGGGGGGGGCGGAAATTAGGCAGCAGCGAGCTAGATGAGAATTGTTCAACATATACGCAAATGGAAAGCAAAGCTAAAAGAAACGTTCTGTAAAATCGTCATCAAAGTATTTCAAAGCGTGTATCTATATGCTAGGATTGAAATGCTTATATGCTTACGTGGATTACCATAGTGTCGATGAAAAGGAACTGGGTGTTCTACTTTCTAGAGTTGTATGGCTTCGATTTCCGATTCGCTTCGAGGGACGTTTATAGAAAAGCAAGTCTATATATAGTTGGCTCAACATTTGAAATATAACATTCCACTCTCGTATCCATCTTTGATTCGCCGCGATATCTCCAACTGTCGCTTATATTGCGCGCGTAACCGCCTTTAAATTGCAATCAATACCGGAGTATGGTCGCTCTTAGTAATACTGAATCAGACCATAGCACCGCAATTATCAACGGATTAAAAAGTAATTTGCAACAAAATACATCTACAGCTAATTGTGTAGTTTTAAGCTAAAATACTAATAAACATGACCTCTAAGTACACAGTTGTGGCAAAACACGGCGTATTTTTTTTAAACCGGTGGTCACGCAATCATTCAACAGGTGGTGCCGACCCCACCCCGCCGCCACCCCTCAAAACGTGGTTGACGATGAAGCTGGTGCATGGAATTGTCATTAACGACACCGGACTGCCATCTGACAAGGGAATTAACGCATATTCTGCTGAGTTGTTCCATGTATCGCTCAGTTCCCCTTCGAACGCCATCACGAGTTCATTTTGAATATGTAAGCTGTAAGCCTAAACTGCTTCTCTGTCAAGGACAGACACTCATTTCCAGCATACTTGTTTAAAGCATTGTCATGGAGTTTTGCCTCATCTTTAGAACTTCAGGAGTGAAATGGTTTCGAATGTTATCTGTTAATACGATGCCTATGATTAATACGCGATAGTTGCCGCTATATGGCGCTGAGCTCAGTTGATAAGGTAAAGCCATGGTTATTATATATACACAGAACTATTGTATCCATGCGACGTCAATTAATGAGGCGTATTCATACGCTGTTTTTCCGTTAGACTAATTGACATATTATGTAATATAATGATTAATACACGCTACGTTTGTCTCCGAGACGGGTCAATGTTGCCAGGAATTTTAACGTATGCAGAACTCTAGGAAGCGCATATATATATGAACGCACTCATATATATATATATATATATATATATATATATATATATATATATATATATATATATATATATATATATATATATATATATATATATATATATATATATATATATATATATATATATATATATATATATATATATATATATATATATATATATATATATATATATATATATATATATATATATATATATATATATATATGAGTGCGTTCATGCGCATGATCTAGCAAGGATTAACAAGCGAAACGCTTAACGACCAATACATCAATACGAGCTGGAAGGGGGTGGGGGCGGAATGGAGGGCGGGAGCGAGTGGTGGAATGGGGAAGGGTGGGGGGGGCGGTGGTAGCAAGGAAGGATAGGTAATGTAGGATCGGTATAGATATACGACTGTATCACCGCTAAATGTACAATATGATGTTCGTTCTACCAAACTATCTGACGATCTTTATGCGCTACGTATGATACGAATGAAGCTAAATGGCGTTATAATCTGTCTATCGATTCATAGGAAAGACTGAATGAATATTCATTAGTGCGAGTTGTGGGTTAGGTCTTCCATGTATTTGTTTCCCCGTGCTGTAAAAGGAACAGGCAGGAGAACAAAACCATTGAGTCATAGGACACCATTAGCGGACTGTAATGCTGTGACCCGCCATATATGTATGCATCTGACAGTCGTGAGACATCATTCAGAAATATCGCTCACCGATATCCTGAATATGATTAGGCATCAGAAAATCCAATACCTCTACAATATGTATAGTCTAAGTTAATGGCAACATGTAAACCCGTCACATTCAGATCTAGGCCTATAGTTAGAACCATACATTGTAAGCCTATATGTACCACGTATATGCTAGTGTTCAGTTCAGAATTTAGGTGGATTTGCCCAAATATACATATGTTATTATAGCATCTGTTAATCATGAAAAACAACGTTGCTGTATGAATTATGTCTTTACTATTTAATAAATATTATGTTGGATATTTTGAAACTAATTTGACTGGCTGCTGTTGCTGCCTATGGCAGCAACAGCAGCCAGTCAAACTAGTTTCAAAATATGTAACAGCTTATCTGTATAGTTTTCTGGAAATTGATAGCAAGTGGGTTCCGGAATCGATCGATCCCAACACGACGGAGGTGTGGGTGGAGCTTAGCTAGAGGTGGGCGAGGCTTGGCAAAAACTGGAAATGTCAATTTCTTACACTCTGTGGTACATTGCCAGGGATATAGGCTTGTCATATCCTTGTATTTTCAGTTGCACCAATGCAAGAACAGTGTGATTTTCCTTGATACCTAAACATCTCAATGATAGCTTTTAGAGCTGGCAACGCATCTGTTGGTCTTATCTTTCTTGAACCATCTATCTCCAATGTATGTAAGAATCATCAGTCTCGTGTCTATGTCGTTTGTTTCCTTGAGATCAACGATCTTGTTACGAATAATTACTGTCCTCTTGTTTTCAGATGTATGAATTCAGTTCTTGTCTTCCGTCAGTGGCGCCCACGTGCTCCATTAATGTGCTCTTCCACATTTTCATCAATAACTGCCTTTACCGTTCGTCAACATTGAGGACTTATGGTAAACACTTATCTGGTGCATAAACAAGGATGGTATGCTGTAGAGCACATCACTTTCAACAGAAAGAGAACTACCATGTGCCACTACGGCAAACTTCATCTTGTTGATTTATTGTGCTTATGCTTGATGATAACTGTTCCTATATCACGTGTGCTTTGTCACCGGCTTCGGGCAAATCAAACTGACACTTGAACTCTGGAAACTATTGCGCTAATTCGGGCACAGTCAGGAAAGTCGCTGTTAGCTTTTCCAGCGTTAGGTATTCTAATTGGTCCAGAGTGAAATTCATCACGTTGGTCCGCGTGATTACAAGTGAATTGAATGGTATTTTTTATCTTAGTCACAGATATGGTTTCAATTTATATCTGCTCTCCTCTTGCTTCTTGGCTTCTTCAATGAAACTGCTCCTTTTCAATCTTCCTAGACTTTGTGATTTTAAACGTTCATCGAGAGAGTACTCTTCCATGCACCTGATCCCTATGGCTTGTTCTAGGATTTTGTAGGAGTGTAGTCCTATCGTGCGCGCCAGCTCTTTGTTTTGGGTAGATTTCATCGCTTCACAGATAAGGCAGGTTGCTTAATATTGAGTTTGGTGTTGGAGCTGGCTTTTGTAGTCGATGCTGTGCCACCCATAGCAATGTACGGTGCCACCATATACTAAGATTGGCTGAACAACCCCTCAATAAAGTTATACACAACTCATGCACCCAGAAACACACCCTTCTCCCCTTCTCGTCACTCTGCTAGCAGATGCTATACAAACGGACCTATAATGGTCAGACGTTTGGATTCTGCACGTGCAATACCAGGCTTACTCCTCATAAAATTGCTTGGCATCCCAGGCGAGGATCTGGTTTGAAACATGAGTAACTATTGTAATTACGTATATCATGCTTTAAGGTAGGCCAATGGCTTCTCAGTGCACATGCCTTTTGATTGACGGCAACATTTGTTCCGTGTGTAGTACCTTTGGCCTCAATAGTGTTCTCGTCAACTTCGGTGTGTCAACGATAATGAAAGCAAATCTCTATTTTTCTGAGAAACTGTGGAACATGCAGACCAGTAAATTGTTTGACGTGTTTGACAGCTGTGTTTATTACGGGAGAAGAGAAGTCATCGTCTTAGTCATTCTGTCACAATAACAATGTCAGAACCAGTGGTAGAATTTGAATGTTACAGAGTCAGCTTTTGGTTTTGTATTTCAGTTGTCAATTAGATGTATGCCCATAATTGCATGAGTGTCTTACAGAATGTAGGGACGATTATGTCAACAAAGCGAACTCTGGATTGGCTTTCTACGCTATTGGCCTGTCTCGCCATCATCCATCGAATCAATGAGTACAGGCCATACAAACATATCACACATCCACGCAGCATTGATATAAGCAGTGTGAATTAATAGCATCATGAATTAGATAACTTAGCTATGGTGCATCATAATTCCTATACGTGTATTGTATTTCTTGACCCTGGAAATGTAGGCACGTCTGTCAGAATGGATGAATCATGCTTTAGCTATGCCCAGCCCATCTCTAGTTAAGCCCCGCCCACGCTTCGCCCGTGTTAGGATCGACCAATCCCTGCACCCCCGGAATCTTTACTTCTAGAAAATTATACAGGTAAGCTGTTCAATAGTTTGAAACTAATTTGACTGACTGCCCAGTCAACTTACTTTCAAAATATTCAACAGCATGTTTATTAAATAGTAAAGACGTACAATTCGTACAACGTGGCGGACTATTAAGCGATTAAGGCGGACTAAATCGAATCTTTCGTGACGTCAGTCTAGACGTCACTTAGTTACTCATGACGTCATATAATTGACTGAGAAACTGGAATCCTCAATTAGTACTCCATGCACGTTGAGCAGAGGTCAGGACATGTACTTTCTATGTATATCAATGGAAGACATTTTGAGATCCAAAGTGGCTGCCATGGAGGGCTTGGTGAAAATGCAAACATTGTTCTTTTAATTGCATTGACACCATAAATGATTTCCAAGAAAGGATAGGCCATATCGCCATTATTTTAAACGGAAATACACGGTGAACGCTGCTAATAGAAACAGAGGACGGTTGGACGTCCATCTCGTGAAAATAACCTAGTTCCAGTAGGTAGTGTGCGTGGTGTCACCTATTATCATCTATAATGCCCATCATCGAAAACGTCGAAAACACGGTTCTACCCAAACAGGTTTGTGCTGAACATTTTGCATTTTTCAATTGAAAGTCAAACTCTTTCAACGTAACCAGCATGGAGCTACCTAAAGAATCCGTGTTCTATACGCCATGGACCACTGTTAGAATGGCATCGCTTAGCCCTATAATACTCATATCAGCCAAAAACGGCTTCTGCAATGGACTCGAGAAATATTCATTTGTAGACCAAAAGAAGACTATTTTTGAAAATTTACCTCTGGAATGACTGGCTCGATAACAGAGCCAGTCATTCCAATGGTACATTTTCAAAAATAGTCTTCTCTTAGTCTGCAAATGGATATTTTCTACGAGAAAATTGAAATTTTCTTCAGAAGATTCGGGTGTTGAAGGATTAATAATTATGTAAGTTGATGTACTCACAGGGGAATCGATCACAATGAGTAATATGACTCAAGCAGAGAACATATCAATATAAGCCAATAATCCATTCACTATGGCATTTCCATATTGGCTAGTGTTTGTTCTTCAAACACTATAAATATATCCAGTGACGGTCGCTGTATCCTTTCCACTTCAACTCGCAGTCTAGACTCGAGTTATTTCCATTGCCACCTTAATGGAATTACGATCACTCACACCGCCTGTTCTTGTCTCGTTTAACAGAGCTTTATATATAGCATTGCTGAAGATTTAGATAACGTATTTAGAATTATCTATCGATTGCAGAATCTGGTACCGAGTTTATTAAAACAGTTTATCGAAGTGTTGTCAACATGCAAAGTTATTTAGTTATTTTCTGAGTGAAAAAGTAGTTTATTATGCAACGTAAGGATGCTGCAAATTGATGCTATCTATGACAAATATGATGTCGATGACGCATTCGTCAAATCAATAGCAATACTCAATATAAGAGCAACTAAAACAGCTTGTCAAACGATCTGCGTACGCAGAGGAATCCGTTAAAGTAGACTAAAGATGAAAGGATCGTTTAACAAAGAAAACCCCTTATTTAGATATATGCCGCAGCTATCGTTTTCACACAGAGTATCTGGTTCCTATGACAACAAGAAAATGTTAACCATGACGTTTAAGATGATGACTTCGTCATGGTAATGAAAGGGTGACATTGTCCTATGTGTCACTGCATGCAAATGCCAACAACTCATAGGAGTTAGACCTTCCGAAATATTTTAAATGGCGACATCGCTTCCACCAAATCAATCCAAAGATGTTCCATTGTAATATGTAGGCCTACTACTGAAAAGTTGCTACGAATAACGTACAATAACAGAAAAGTTGCTACGAATAACGTACAATAACAGAAAAGTTGCTACGAATAACGTACAATAACAGAAAGGTTGCTACGAATAACGTACGATAACAGAAAGGTTGCTACGAATAACTTACGATAACCGAAAAGTTGCTACGAATAACGTACGATAACAGAAATGTTGCTACGAATAATGTACGATAACAGAAAAGTTGCTACGAATAACGTACGATAACAGAAAAGTTGCTACGAATAACGTACAATAACAGAAAAGTTGCTACGAATAACGTAGGCCTACAATAACAGAAATGTTGAATGTAGGGATAGAAATCGTAATCAATATGTCCTTAACTAAATTAATTTTGCAGTTATTAGTACAGTTGTTGCGCAATCAAGGATAACAGCTGTACTGGCAGATGTGACCCTGCAGAATAATGTGGAGGAACTACAGTCATGTACGGATGAGTCTGCCAAGTGTCACAGCCCCGCCTAGGATGAGTCTGCCAAGTGTCACAGTCCCGGCTAGGATGAGTCTGCCATGTGTCACAGTCCCGGCTAGGATGAGTCTGCCAAGTGTCACAGTCCCGGCTAGGATGAGTCTGCCATGTGTCACAGTCCCGGCTAGGATGAGTCTGCCATGTGTCACAGTCCCGGCTAGGATGAGTCTGCCATGTGTCACAGTCCCGGCTAGGATGAGTCTGCCATGTGTCACAGTCCCGGCTAGGATGAGTCTGCCAAGTGTCACAGTCCCGGCTAGGATGAGTCTGCCAAGTGTCACAGTCCCGGCTAGGATGAGTCTGCCATGTGTCACAGTCCCGGCTAGGATGAGTCTGCCAAGTGTCACAGTCCCGGCTAGGATGAGTCTGCCAAGTGTCACAGTCCCGGCTAGGATGAGTCTGCCATGTGTCACAGTCCCGGCTAGGATGAGTCTGCCAAGTGTCACAGTCCCGGCTAGGATGAGTCTGCCAAGTGGCACAGTCCAGCCTAGGATTAGTCTGCCATGTGTCACAGTCCCGGCTAGGATGAGTCTGCCATGTGTCACAGTCCCGCCTAGGACACAGTACATAGTATGGACACGCCTTGCGTGGATTAGAGCCTGATACATACATCGCATGCTGTCAATCAACGATCAAAACAGAACTTGCTTTCGCCCACTCTGCCAAGGTCTACCCAAGCACATGGAGACTGATGGCTGGACTTCTCCGGCTAAAATGATTGTCTGTAGAATGATCCAAGCATGCTCAATGTGATTCAGGTCTGGAGATCGAGTTGACCTCTCCATTCGCTCGATACCGTCAATTTCCAGGTAGATGCTAACCACTCTTGCTTTGTGTGGTCGCACATTTCCATCGATCAGAATGAACTGATACCATATTGCAACAGTATATAGGGCCGGACAAAAATATGGTGAACTTCGTCTCCAAGGTCACTCACCGTGACCTTGGTATAAAACTATCTTTTACGGTGTGTCTGTTTGTTGACGTCCAATCTCGGTTAACTTTATATCTCAGCAGAGTTTCACATTATTGAGACTAAACTTGGCCAAGTGCTTCCGTATATCAAGAGGATGTACCGTATATCAAGAGGATGTAGCGCAGTTATGGTGAGGTCATGAGGTCAAAGTTCAAGGTCAATCTGAACTTAGTATATAACGCAATTTTTACGGTCACATTTTTCGTTTATCTCAACATATTGTCTTATATCTCATGATTAGTTCACCCTATTGAATTAAGCTTGGTCACGTGTTCCCTTATACCAAGTGGATGTAGCTCAATAACAGTGATGTCGTGACTAAACTTAGACGCATGCTTCCTTATATCAATGGGATTGAGCAGAATGATAGTGAGGTCATGCGATCAAGGTTCAAGGTCACCGTGACCATGGTATAAGACTCTAATTTTTACTCTGACGTTTAGGGTTTCGCTCAATACAGTGTCTTATATCGCAGCATTGATTCACCCTGTTGTGATTAAACTTGGGCACATGCTTCCTTATATAAAGCAGATGTAGCGCAATGATGGTGAGGGCATGAGGTTAAGAGTCAAGGTCACTCTGAACTTGGTAGATGCCTTTATTTTTTACAGTTCTGTTTTGGCTTAGATCAAAATATTGTCTTATGTCTCGGCATGGCTGCACCATATTGGTACAAAACTTGGACACATGTTTCCTTATAGCTAAGGGATAGAAATCAATGATGTTGAGTTCATGAGATTAAAGTTGAAGGTCAGTTTGAACTTATTATAAAACTCTACTTTTTACGGTTAGGTTGTTTGGTTTAGCTCAACATAACGTCTTATATCTCGGTATGGCTTCACCTTATTAGGACAACACTTGGACACGTGTTTCCTAGTATCAAGGGGATGAAACACAATGATATTGCGGTCAAAACTCAAGGTAATTGTACCATTTGACTTGTATAAAATGCAGAGTAACAGTACGGGTAGATTCGTCTGCTTATCTCATTTGCTTTTATTTCAGCATTAGAACTAAGTATGGTCATTCAGTTACCTCCACCAGTCAGAGCAGCACAAAGCCATTCAGACTTCTGAGGTCACGGTCATTGTGATCTTCATGCAATTCTAGATTTTCATTTGGAAGTGCATAATTCCTAGATTTTCGCCAGTTCCCCGTCAGAGTAACACTGATGTCTCTAGAGAATATCCTTAACAATTATTGAGGTGTATATATTGCAGCTATACATTTTTTTTAGTTTTGACAGTTTTAGATCGTGTAAAATTCTGATGAATTTTTTTTTTTTAATGTCTGGATTCCTCTTCCTGATGTTTATAATATTGCGTCCGTCAAAGTCCAATTGCAAATGACAGATCTCCCTCTTTACTTCGAGACTCGTTATGTATCTTGACAGCCAAGCCAAGTAAGACCCGCATACAGCATACTAAACGTGACATCTTTTATATGTTAACAATCGTCTAAAACACTGCTCTGATCCATGTTCATACTATGAATGGTGATCGCGGTAATCCACTTGAGTAAGCGATCCCAGAATCACACATATTTCATTAACGATGCCAGTTCCTCTCATGTCCACATGTCTGAATGAGAGACTTTCATATATATCCAAGAAAATGAGTTTGCTGCCTCCATCTTTTCATACGCTCTTCATCCGTAATTGGATTTCATCGTCGTTGATGAGACTTCAGATTCGTTCAAGGTTTATGGAAGGCAAGAAAAATTATTGAACTCGCATATTTATCATACCAGACCAAATATTAGAAATGCTTAATGATGAAGAAATTGCTCTATAGAATAATTTGTAATTTATTTGACTGGAAGTTGTTGCTGTCCAAGATAGTTTCAAAATACTTGACGGCTTACCCGGATAACTAAATTGAAATAATTGAGACACTGCGATTTCAGATAATAGACTAAAACAAATTTCATTAAACTGATTACAGATCCAATTCTTAGGCGCAAGAATATTCGCAAAGCTTCGTTGCTAAAGAACTTTATTTTAGGATATGCGAGTCAAATTCATTGCGCAAATTCATGTGAGAATTGGTAATCGATTCAACAGCGTTTAACCAATTATTGTCAACATACCTCGATTCAATCACATTAAAGTGCATAGTATTAACTTTTATAGGCAAGGGTTAGGGATACCTATACGCTCAGCAATACGAGTAAGCATAATCAAATAATTACGAGTGAATCCAAGTAGCAAGAGGCCAGAGTCAAGAACGCCTGCGCCTAAGTACTATATGTGGTGAACACCGAGGAATGGGCAAGACGGCATTGGTAAGGGCGCGATTGGCGCGGGTGAGTCTATGCTGTTCGATCCGGGTGTGGCTGATACAAGGGACGGGGTTTGCGATGTATATGAAAACGCCCATAAGCATCGAATAGCATTAGGTACAAAAGCTGGTAGTTCACGAAGGCAGGGAAACGAACCACCAACGACCACCTGGACCCATATTTTGGTCCTAAAAGCGATCTTTTTAGTACCTCACGAGACAAACAGTGTTTAGTACCCCTATCCTAACCATACCGCATGCGTACCTCATGCACAGAACATCTCAGAAATAATCTAACATGTTTACAAACCAAATAAAACGTATTGTTTCATAATTTTAACTTAATTTGATTGGATGCCACGGCTGTCTAAGGCAGTAATGGCTCCCAATCAAATTAAGTCCAAAATATTGAACAGAACATTAGTTGAGTCGTGTTCAAAATTGTACTAACCAACACGTTCCGGTGTATGTTTTGGAAACGTGTTAACTTATTTCTGAGTTGTAACCTACTGTATGGGTTTAAGGAAGGTGAGTCTCCTCCTGAAACATGGATTATATAAGCACGTCTAATAGTGTACAAAGGGAATGTTCCTTTGAAGCGGGATAATCAGCTGTATACAAGGCCACACCTGATCTACCTTGTTAGTAGGCATATGTGAGGGTGGGTGTGGGGATAAAAAATCTAAATCTATCATTCAGGCCAAAACCTACAGTAGTAAAAATGAACATTTATAAAATTTGATTGGAGGCCACTGCTGCCTAAGACAGTAATGGCTCCCAATCAAATTAAGCATAGGAAGCTAGGAGGCTAGCTAATCCTAGGACGAGTGACTGATTGGTCTCGTTATCTTTAAACAAACATTTTAGATTGCATGTGGTTGGTGATGAAACTCCCGGGCAATACACCGTATTATTCTCCCGCGCTTAATCTCTGGGGTTCCACCACCCCCTGCTCACCGATTTTGTAATTCCTTTTCATCATTTACAGTCATCCGTGTTTGCAACCTTGTTACTACACATGATATAAAGATTCCTGTCTTTTCTACTTGTATATGTTCTGTTTGAGCACTTTCCACTGGCTGGTCAACCACATTGGGTGGGGGGGGGCACAAATCTTACCCCCTGTCGAATCATTTCCCAACAGACGATAAACATTACCTATTAGCAGACTATCTATAAGTCCCACAATCACAGGGCCATTAGCCAAGCCAGACTACATGTTCACTTTATACAAGGGGCACGCATAACCACCACACACACACACCCCACCCCCAAACGTCTTCAATCAGCAACACTGTTGCCATTCATAGAAGAATCAGGTGACAATGGCACAGCATCTCACAACAACAGTGAGTGAATGTGCTGGTCTAGTATCCCGAAGCATCGCAACGTTTCATCAGAAAGAGAAGACAATTCAGCCTTGAACATAACGCTTTTATACCTGGCCACACCTGATATAACTTATTGGTAAGTTAAAGACTCACATACCAGGATGTGGTCCGTGTGATGATACTCACGCGCAAAACGCCTTATTCTCCCATGCGTGCACGCACGAAAACACGCGTGCGCTAAATATGTATATATCAATCACTGATTTTGAGAGAAACTAACAAGAATCGCTAAGATGACGACATCATGACGTCACATCGTCTCAGGGGTCTTAGCGCTGTGACCTTGGGATTCCAGTGTTTCAACATCAGGACAACTCTACAGAAAAGCTGCTGAATATTTAGAAGCTAATTTGACGGTAACAAAACAGCAACAGCTCCCCAGTCGAATTAATTTCAAAGCAATCAACGGAATATGGCATACATCAAACACGGTTGCTGTCGAACCCTTTGTCCATTTCCCGTTGGATATACGTCATTTGGTGTGGCGCCAGCTAACAATACAAGTGACGTATTTGGGCTATGACGTCACATACTTGCGGGACAGATCGGATCCCTCCAGTGTGATGTGGGGCGTGGCGCAGATGCATTTGCGGTCAAAAGATTACATATCTTTTAAGACACGTGTTTAATCGGTCATCTGTTTTTAAAGAACTGGCGTCTCCTGGTCCAAAAGACGTGTGATCGTCCCGGTTAGGTGGGCTTTGTACATATTGCACATACGGACAGGTGAGGAAGCGGTCGAATTCACTACGCCGCCAAGCTTCAGTGTAAATATGACATATATCCATATGGCGTGTTCTTCGTAAATCGAAAATATAAATTGTTCATAGCTGAGGCAGTACTATGGCATAAGCTCATCAATATTCGTCGCCAGCGAACAAAAGAAAATTGCTGGAGGACATGGCCGTACCAGTCTCTCTTCAACGACATGGTTTGACAATATTCTAGAGGATACCTGATTAGGTTAAAGCCACGCTCAAAATAGACGCACTCATCCTAGCCCAGACCGACATATACAACAAAAGCCCCTGGGCAGTCAGACAACCGCAGTCAGACAACATGTATTCACTTTGGGAATCAACCACATGATTAACGACATGATTAGCTGTTACTGAAAATAAACATCTTATTTCTACATGTTTATAATGCAGTCACGCTGTCACCCCTTTAGCTGTGGAGACCAGCGTGTCGGTTAGAAGGCAAGCGTACAGACGAGCATCTGCATGTTTTAAATGTCGCTGGACATGTCGTCCTAACTCTGTCTTTGAACCCTGACGTAGCTATACAGGTAAGCCGTTGAATATTTTGAAACTAATTTGACAGGAAACTGTTGCTGGCATAGGCAGAAACAGTTTCCAGTCAAATTAGTCTTAAAATAGTCAACAGTATAACTATTATTAAAGGTGCAAATTCACAACAAAATGCTTAAAAATAGAATTGTTAAAATTGTAAGCTTTTAGAGGCTTAAATTATGTGCCTCGATGGAATGAAAGGAAATAAATCTTAACATATGACGATTTTATTCCACGTAAATAAGTTTCGTATTTTTAGTGGTGAATTTGAATTAGTGACTCGTGTTTCTTAATTCATTTTCACAACTTAAAAAATCATATAAATTTTTATGGAATAAAATCATCATGTCTTAAGATTTATTACGTTTCATTACATCTAGGCACACAATTTGAGCCTCTAAAAGTACACAATTTTAACAATATAATTTCAAGCATTCTGCTCTAAATTGTAAATGGATTTTTTGGTGTTTGTTCAAGGTGTTAAATATGTCACATAATAGCCATATCCATGTCTCGTGAAGAATTAGCCATAATTGGTATGGAGTATTCAAGTACCATGAGAAACATTATACTTTCATATTGAATTCCAAAACCTGTTTTCAAATGTTTTGGTTCTTTTCACGTCTACCATAGGTAAACACGCGAAGGCTCACTAATGAAATTTGACCCTTATGCCGTTGAAGGCTAAATGACCATAACTGGCTTCTGCAGTAGCCTTGAGGAATGTCCATTTGCCGGTCATGTGAAGACTAATTTGGAAAATTCACGACTAGAATGACTGGATCGATAACCGAGCCAGTCATTCTAGTGGTAAACTTTCAAAAAAGTATTCTTTTGGCCTGCAAATGGACATTCAAAGGGCAAATATTTTAATATTCTTGACCGAATTTAGACATTAATGAGTTAATAACGCCATATTTGCAGACATACATGTTAGTAAAGTCTTACCACACTCATACATGCCCATACACGGTCACGTTCATACACGCATCCCCCACACGCCCACCCGCCCAACCCGCCCGTTTATGTAAATGCTCTGTCAATTGTCATAATTTATGTCATGTCTCCACTTGTAAGTTGTTTCAATATCAGAATAATCCATTCATGTATTGTATCGTATTCTATGTCGTCTGTAACATAAAATATATATAAATGCTATGTATGTATAAACATAATATTATAATAATTGTCATATGTCAAGGGCCCACCACATCATGTGTCATCATAGGACTTGCCTTTGGTGGATGCCTGTTTTGAACTGTTAAATTATTTATCTATATAGAAATAAAGAATCTTGAATCTTTATATTGCACACATGCACGCACATGAGTGCACCGTGTGCACGCACGGACGCACATTGTGACGATACCTGAGTGAATACCGAAGCAGTGATGTGTATATTAAGTCCTAACATTGTCGACTCGGCAATAATACCGTATCCTCGAAACACTGGACGTGAATCAACGCGACAGCCGTATATCGATTGCTCTAAAGTTGTTACATAGAACTGTTCGCTATAATTGGTCTGGTGGGATTCTATACACCTCTGGGATCAATTATGACTCAGCCTTTCCATGCCATAGTCTTGCTTACTAGCAGCATGGCATTCATAACAGCTATATTAGTAAACACGTCGATTGTTCTAAAGACAATTTAGCTGAAGTTCGTTGTAGTCGTTCTCAACAACAACCTTCACTCAAATTATTTTCAGAATAATCACAATAATTCTATTTGTAGATAGATTGAACATGCAAATTAGGCTATATCATTCATCGGCAAAATGGGTTATACGGTCGTTCTCCGTACACCTGCCTGCTGTTCATATGTACGGTCCAGACTCCCGCTAATTAGTGGACGACAGCAACACATGTTTTGGGGAGAAATTTGATGCCCGCATCATTGGGCCTTGATCAATTTATTTACGTACTATGCCTACTTGCCTTATTTTAATAACAAAACTTTCAATTTCCTAATGTCTGAAGTTCAAGCCGCTGTAGTCTGATCGTGCTTCGATTTTAGATACAGTTTATCATTGAATACAATGAATAGGCTTACAGTACTATTTTAAGCTTAGGGCCTGCTTATAAGAATAATTCGTATGCATAACTATTCAATAATTGAACAGGCCTAGAATTATCAGTAACTATTAGAACAGCCCGATTCCCCATATACTTACTCGTTTACTATATTCTGTGGTTTACTCCTGCCTTTCTAAAAGAGAAACGCTGTCCTGTCATATTCCAAGTGTCGTCTTCCGCGTTCACGCGTACTGCTATGGCGACGATATTACAGGTAAATCCTATTTACTAATGCCTGCTCTATCACTACAAATATCTACTCAGAGGTCTCTGTATCGCACATTTGACACGGTTAGGTCACGACAACGAGCGTTACCATCGTATTTATATATTAGAAATATATTAAATTCGAACTTTATCTGAACAATGACACATTAATTTCATTTTTTATGCATATGATATGCAAACGTGTACCGTACGCCGATGCCATTCAGCATCGTCTGCGCCGTGTATCGCTACACTACAAGCAGTCCGTACCTGGTATATATATACGGTATACATCGGAGCTGCCAGCAAACGATAAACATGGCGATTTCAATCAATGATCTGTCCCTTAACGCTTGCTATATAATGGACAAATAACGGGTTTCATCGTGCATACGACATAAAGAGCCGCTGCTCATTATTTAAAAAAATAATTTGACGAGAAATAGTTTCTGTCTGAAATACCATCAAATTCAAATTTCTGTCCATTTGCTATTGGTAGATCGGTCAGATATTGCAATTGTATCTAATCTGAGTACAAATGTTAACCGGACTCGCCCTATTCATTGAGTTGTGTGAATCGTTGAGCGTGTGGACAAACTTGTCCGTTGAGCAATTCCCGAAAATCGTTTGAAATACCTGTTTTCCGTGGATAGAGGCCACATATTTAAATATACACAGAACAAGCGCATACCGGGGAGAATGAACACTCTATGCGGGACATAAACACGCACATGCGTAGAGCCCTAGGGGAACACAGGATCACGGCGCTTTACAACACTACAGACTGTAAGCATGTATGTCAAGGTGTCACAGAGGGTATATACCCCTGAACGCAACACCTTACATTGGTATGGTGCATTAGGAAATACGTCTTAAACATAGAACATATAAGGCTCAGGCCATTCATGTTGTCTAGGTACGGACCCAAAGAAATCTTATATACGGTAAGATTTTTATTAGCCAACCCAACATAACGGTCGCGAACGTACGCGCGCACGCACGCACGGACGCACGCACGCACGCACGCACGCACGCACGCACGCACGCACGCACGCACGCACGCACGCACGCACGCACGCACGCACGCACGCACGCACGCACGCACGCACGCACGCACGCACGCACGCACGCACGCACGCACGCACGCACGCACGCACCACACATGCACGCCCACGTGTGCCCATGCATTGCCAAATATGTCCTAAAGACCCACACTTCCATTTATCCCACAAAGCAAATAGTTTTTATAATCCTGGTTTATTATAAGCTAACCAAGTTTAATTTAAAGGAACATTTTCAAAACGTGCTTATAAAAATCATTAATTTACACATGCTGATGATGCTCTATGTATATAAATATTATGCCTAGCAAACACATACCTTTGAACAGATTCCCACTGCTAGAATTATGCTGTCTATAGACCGAAGCTTATAATGCATAGCCTGCGATGAAGAATGAATTAGCAAGTCTCTGATTATCGGATTACAAATTGCGATAGGAGTCTACAGCTCTAATTCCCAAAGGAACCGTACACCCAATGCGAGTGTAAATGGTAATTAACTTGTTCACGTGTCGACCAAAGATAAACTTATGCACGTACATGTTCCTTCAATCGAGGAGACATCTACCCTCATACAGGTCTACCTTTGCACTCTGACTACTAACCTGAGACAGAGCGGGGGAGACATAGGCCCCTAGCTAATTATAACAGAGAGTCCACGTCTCGTATGTATGTCGTACGTAGGAATTTCATACCAGCTCACGAAAACTGGTCACGCTCCACTGCGTACTAGTAAATGAAGAATTACTCATGCACACAGATCAGACATAGCTCCCATTACCACACAATTATTATCTATTGTGTTAATATTGCTACACCATGAGTCAGTCTAAACATTTATTTATCACAAATATACAACTGTGATCAATCCCCCCCCACCATCTCCCGCCACCCATCTCTCCCTCCCTCCCCCCCCCCCTCCCCCAGCCTCCCTCCACCCCTCCCTCCCTCTCTCTCTCTCTCTCTCTCTCTCTCTCTCTCTCTCTCTCTCTCTCTCTCTCTCTCTCCACCCATCCATCTCTCACTCCTGCCACCTCTATCGACCTCCCTGGCTCTTTCCCTCGCCACCCATCCATCTCCCACTCTTCCTCCATCTACACCCCCAAATTGTGTGGGGAAAGATTTAAAAAAAAGAAATGAAAGCTCTGTAAACGACGCATTCATATGCTCCAACCACGATGACAAACTAATGAATCAGAGCTATCAGAAAATAGCGATTTCCTTTTATCGTAGATTTCGATAGGTTCCTCACCAATGCAGTTTTCAACATGATCCAACAAACGGTCATAGAGTTATCGTACGAAAATCGATTTTCAAGATGGCCGCCAGTGATTGGCAGCTTTCTTGGATTTAGGATCATCGTCACTTTTGACAGATTTCTTCTCCAGATCTAGTCGAACCACCTATGAAGTTTCAAAGAGTTATCATCTGGAGACCACTCTGCGACCCGCCCATCCACTTGCCTGTCCGCACGCAGACCTGGATGCCTCCATCACATAATATATGAGTGAAAATAAAGAAAACTGATCGTACCAATTTGTTGGCAGGGTATAATAAAAAGGTTAAAGTGAAAAAGTTATAATTTAATAGTCCACCGACAGAAATTCCCAAGATGCCATCTGCCAACGTTTAGATTGCTATATCACACACCCGCCCCCCCCCCCCCTACCCCACCCCACCCCCTAAACCCCGACCCCGTTTGAGGACATATAAGGCTCAAGTAATGGTTCAGATCATGACCCTGATCTTGCAAAACTGTCATTGAGTGATTCAGCTAAATCTAACCCAAAGTCATGCGCGGGAAAGAGAACGATATGGATCTGGCACAAGGCAGACCTCCAAAGATTTAACCAAGTGGTGAGAAGCGATGTAGCCAACTTTGTCGAGACACGGTTGGATTCATTGGACGAGATTGAGTCAGCCATTAGTAGCTTGACAGATATACTTAAGAATGCTACAGAAATGTCTGTCCCCTGCATGACCACTTTCACCAAGAGGAAACTCAAATCAATTCCTGAAAGTGGTCTACTTATACACAAAGAGTCGAAAGCAGCATTTTGGAGATGGAAAGAAGCTGGTAGGCCAAGAAACTCACCACAGACGTCTCAAGAAAGAAGTCCGCAAAGGACAATGACAAGCAAATAGGATGGGGCAGAAATCGTTGTACACTCAGATACAAGATGTTAATTCCGAAGACCAGCAACATTTCTTCAAGCTACTAAATCGCCAGAGAAATAGACAAGCGGGAGTCACCGGGGAGCTGGTTATTGATGGACAGAGCTTCACGTCTACTGAACATATTAGGGAAGCGTGAGCAGGCTATTTTGAGAAACTAGCTACGCCAAATAATAATCCTAACTTCAGTTATTCGTATAAAGCCCAGGTCCAGAACCACGTTATCAACATAAGAAACATAGCTCAAACCAATCAGATCACCATGAGGCATATATCCCCAGAGGCTTTTAGGAAACACGGAAAGCAGCAGACAAATATGGGATTGCGTCAGAACATTTGATTCATGCTATTCAACCAGTGTCACTGATCCTAAGAAATATATTCAATGCCATACTCGATCTTCAGAGAATCCCTCAAGTCTTCAAGGAGGGCATTCTTACTCCAATTTTGAAGAAAGCTGGCAAATGTGAGAAGCTACCCGATAACTATAGAGGCATACTGGTTTGCTGACCTATCGGTAAATTCCTTGAGATTATCCTTGTCAACAGAATGACACCCTTTCTAGATCGTGCTCAAAGTCAACTACAGCGGGGATTTACAGAGAAAGCTAAATATCTTCATACTGCATTTGCTGTTTCTGAGACATCGCATTTTTGAAGATGTTGGCGATGATCTGCTTATCATAACCTTGGATGTCCAGAAGGACTTTGATGAGGTCTGGCATGACGGTCTTCTCGTGGAGATATATAAGCTAGAGATCCCACTCCAGATGTGGTGCATTTTCGATGATTGGTACAGAGGTTTGAGCGGTCAAGTCAAGTGGGAAGGCGCACTATCCAGGCCTTTTAATATTCTTCAAGGCACAGGCCATGGAAGATCATTCTCTCTAAGCAACTACAAGACATTCAATAACAATCTTCTCCTTGCAATTGATAATGCCGGAGTCGGGGCTCATATAGGTGACATATGTGTAGACGATGTGGCAATTATGGCAAAACATCATCATCCAGAGGCTCAGGTTGCTCTGACAGCTACACAGAACTTTGGTGACTCAAGACGGTATACAATAGGAGTGAAGAAGACTAATGCCATCATATATCCGGCTAATAGCACCTTCACAGAGACACCTGGCGTCTGCTATACGACTTAGGAATTGACCCTATCAGAAGAGGCCACCCAACTTGGATTCCTGATGAGTGCTCCCGGTAGACTTAATCAACGTAGAGTTGAAAACAGCATTGCCTCGGCCCGAGGAGCTGCCTATAGTCTCTTTGGAGTTGGCTTCCATGGAAAAAATGGACTGAACCCAGTCGTGAATCGAAAGATGTGTTCTATATTCATTCTTCCATGCCTTACTCATGGAGCAGAACTATGGAAGTTAACGGATAAAGAAACAGAACCTATGGAAATGTTTGCAAGATCCATTTTGCGCCAACTACAGAGCCTTGCTCCCAGTACAGCTAATCCAGTAGTGTATGGTTTACTCAGTACTCTTCCAGTCGTGGCCGAGATTCACAAGAAAGCTTTCATCCTGCTAAGAAACTTGGTCGCTGACCCATCACATCGTGAATATACCATCGTGTTAACACAACATGCTATGAAATCCATGACCAGCAATACATGGCCCTCCTATGTTCAGATGCTACTCCTGCAATACCCTCTGCCTTCTGCCCACAGCTTATTGGTGCAAGTATCTACAAAAAACAGCATGGAAGCTTAGAGTCCATGAGGCAGTCTCCAAGTTCTGGAAGAGCAAGATGTGACATGCTGCATCGTCCATGTCCTCACTGCGATTCATAAAAGGTTTGAACTGCAAGGCATTCCTGCTCCTTTATGGTGTGAATCTACGGAGACCTTGCATGAAACTGAGAAGGCAACCGTTACGGCAAAACTTCTAACCGGCACATATCAACTCTAGACTGTACTCGCGAGACGTGATAGACGAGGCCAAGTCACAGCAACGTGTCAGCTTTGCAACTCAAGTCAAGAAGATATGGCTCATTTCCTTACATCATACACAGCTCTATCGGCAACCCGTCAGCCCCACATGCTTGCACTATTTGACATAACCGGTATCAAGCCAGATAACCCGACTACAGTTCTTCTTCTCCTGAATCCTCTCCACCCAGGTTTGCCTTCCTCATTACATGTGAACACACGTACTATCTCATGCATAGAACAGATTAGCAGAGATTTGATATTTGCCTGCCATAAAGAGAGGGCACGTATATTGCTTACATTGGCATAATACTACACTTCTTCCTGTTCGTACTCACTGTATACATTTATTCGCTCTCTCTGGGTTTTTACATATTGATGAACTTTGATTAAATATTACGTGCTGCGTGTTTGTGACAATATATTCACTGTATACAACTATTCACTCTCGCTGATTTACATACTGGGGAACTTTCATTAACAGTTACAATATTATGGACCTCGGCGGTTACGTATTATGTGCTTTTGACAATATGCTGTGTCCAGGGACAATTACTCCAGAAGGAGGTGCCTCATGAATGGGGGGGGGGGGGGGGGGGGCGGAGGGGGACGTGCATGTAAAAGAAGAAGAGACGTAGCGGATCTTTGTACGCGTCAGTATTGTTGTATTGTGATTACCTCTTTACATGGGTTACAAATACGGTAAAGTCGTCGTGTTGTTGGTTTTTCTCAGGATATTGCATTTATCTTTTGCATCAAATACCATTACTCATAAACAGCCCCTTGTTATAGTGTTAATGAATAGTTTACACACCAGGATGCTCGTCCATGATCTGCTCACCTTTTGAGGCTTATCAGAGGTGGAGACAGGATTCGAACTCACGACATTTCGTGTAGTTAGAGTTGAGTTGTTACCAAAATACCTCGGTGATCACACGGTTTATGGGTGGCTGATAGACATTCCCACCACACGCATTAGACGGCACTTAACACCCACCCCAACTCCACCCATCCATACATTATTGCGGAAAAGTTATGATACCGTGTTGCATGCAGTTGACTTTGTTTTAGATCTTCTTCGAGGCAACGACGTTGCTAATTCCATGCACGCGGGATGTTGTGTCACACACAAGTATGGCGCGTATAAGAATAGTATTCTAGCACAGACAGCCACGCTTAAGACGGTTTTGGTATTTTATGTTCCAGCCCCGTCGTGTCTCCCCCCCCCCCCCCCATCAGGAAAAAAGAGTACTCGTTGTCTGTGTGATTTCCCCTGCACAATCTGTACACTCAGTAAATCAGCATCCATCTTGGCACGAATCGTCAGATATCCAATATTTTGTAAGGAATCACTTAGCCACATAGGATGCACATGAATCGTTGCTTGTTGACTGTGATGACCAGAGACTCTTTTTTACTGCAGTTTGATGATCATTTGATCAGTGAGGGTAGCAGTTGCTCCGATACAGCCACACCCCATCTCTGATGTGTGCCATCAGGGATTTTGGGACGGGTATCGTAACCAAACATCGTCGTGTCGT